>CM020004.1:9743329-10043488 GCA_009771035.1 Lupinus albus | reverse complement strand
CATATGAGAATCACCCAAAGTTGACAGAAGAGCTATTATGATAAAAGACGGAAACCTCTTGAATTTAACGATGGAGATCATTTTTTCATGAGGGTTGTTCCGACTACCGGTATCGGTAGAGTTTTGAAATCCCGTAACTTGACTCCTCGATTTATTGGGCCTTATCAGATATTGAAGAGAATTAGGCCGGTAGCGTATCGTATTGCTTTACCTCCGTTGTTGTCTAATCTACATAATGTATTTCATGTGTCTCAGTTGAGGAAATTTGTTGGAGATCCATCTCATGTGGTTGAGTCTGATCAGATAGAGTTGAAGGATAATTTGACTTTGCGAACGTGCCGTTGAGCATCATGGATACCAGTATAAAGAGATAGAAGGCAAGGAGATGCCCTGGTAAAGGTGTTGTGGAGAGCCAAGTGGACGAATGAGACGTTACTGGGAAGTCGAGCAAGAGATGAGAGAGGATTACCCTCAATTTGTTCGAATCGAGGTTATGTTTGATTTTCGGGGACGAAATTCTTTTAAGAGGGGGAGGATTGTAACAACCCCGAATTTTAAAGACTTTAACGTTATAGTATCAGTCCTCTGAATCCCTCGCTTGAGCGAGAGATTCTCGCTGAGCGGAGAAAGGATCACCTGGGAGGGTGAAATCTTGGACTATACTGGAAGATTCTCGCCTGAGCGAGAGTTTCCTCACCTGAGCGAGAGTTTCCTCGCCTGGGCGAGAAATGGCAAACAGGGGTTGTTGACACTGTGAGATTCTCGCTTGAGCAAGAATACCTCGCTTGAGCGAGAGGGAACCTGTTGACACTGTGAGATTCTCACTTGAGCAAGAATACCTCGCTTGAGCGAGAGGGTCAGAGTTGAGTTTTTTTAAATGGGCGGGATTTTCTCGCTCGAGCGAGAGAAAGCTCGCTTAAGCGAGAACCCGACGAGAACATTAAATGGGGGAAAACCCCACACACATTTTAGGTTAAGAATTGAAGAGAGGTGAGAGAAGTGAGCATTCCCAGGTCTAGGAGCTTTGATTCTTGTTCAAGAGCTTGAGAAGAGGTAAAACTCTCAATCCTAACTCTCTTCTTCCCTTAATAACCCATTTTTGGTATTATGGATCTCTTCTCAAGATGTGTAAAACCATGAAGACTCTCTCTTTCGAGTTATGGTTCATTCTATGTCGTTTGTACCTCGTAAACTCTTGGTTTTGAGTTAGTATTCCAAGAATGGAAAGAGGTTTGTGGGTTGGCTCATGGAAACCCAAAACCCTAGAGAGAGAAAATGAGGTTAGAGAGGAAAGATGGATGAAATACTAGAGGTAGAAGATGAGTTGCTTTACAATGTTAAAATATGAGATGATATGTATGTGTTAGATGGTTGAAAACTCTTAATGAAAGTAGTATAGAACCATTGTGAACATGATAAATAGCTTGTACGTTTAAATGATGCAATATAAGTTATTTATTTGTTATTTGGAATGAATGGCTAACATTGTGTTATGTGGTGGGAATGAGGAAAGATCCTAAGTTTGGAGGTGGTGCCGGTGGAACTTGCGAAGTCACCAAAAACCAAACCCAACACTCACCGAGGTAAGTATAAGTCTTTAATTTATGCATTATGTGGAAAATGCGTGGACTTTCTGTATGGATAATGATTTAAATGTTATTGGGGGAGTACCAATGGAAAGATGACTCAAATGATTTAAATGTTATTGGGGGAGTACCAATGGAAAGATGACTCAATAAAAGTAATATTATTGGGGGAGTACCAATGGAAAGATGACTCAATAAAAGTAATATTATTGGGGGGAGAACCAATGGAAAGATGACTCAATGATTTAATATTATTGGGGGAGTACCAATGGAAAGATGACTCAAGTGAATTAAATGTTATTGGGGGAGTACCATTGGAAAGATGACTCAAATGAAATAAATATTATTGGGGGAGTACCAATGGAAATATAACTCAAACGAATTAAATATTATAGGGGGAGTACCAATGGAAATATGACTCAAATGAAATAAATATTATTGGGGGAGTACCAATGGAAATAAGACTCGAAACCTATTGGGGGAGTACCAATGGAAATAAGACTCGAATTATAATGACATAAATGATAAATCACTTAGTCACTATAAAGATATATGGGTATGTTTGTAGTGATGATGGGTGTATTTATGGTTTATGTATTGGTGTTGTGCCAATGAAAATAAAACTCGTTTTAGCCGACCTGAATAGGTTAGCGACTCTAGCTCGAGTTATGTAGCATGGTTTTTCGAAAGTATAGATGATGGTATAGATGATGAAAAAGGTTTTTAGAGTTTTTAAATCATATTACTGTTGAAACCTATTTAAATGTGGATTAAGTGACATTGAGTTTTATTGAATTAATGACTTATTCCTTTGTGTTGTTGTGCATTGTAAATGTTAATCCCATTTCAGGTAGGTGGACGAAGAAGGATGATTTTGAGTAGGGGATTAGGGACTTTTGTTTTGACGTCTCTTTATCCATTCTTTTGTAATTTTAAATTCATTGTAATTGAAGTAACTTATGATACTATGATTATTATTTTTGTACATGATATTGATCATGGGTACTAGTAACTCGGGATATATGTAGCTATGGGTGTTTTGGAAACCCATAGTTATTTGTATGCGGGGGTTACTAGGTTACATAAATGAATTATGTTTTTCTGCTATTGAATGTTATATGTCACTTATGGTTTAAGGATAGGGTGTGAGTGAGAAGCGAGACTTTTAAAGTAAATTTAATCACTCGGTAATTTAAGATTGACTATTAAATGTATGAAATTGAAATAAATAAAGGAAAAATTTTCAAGGGTAGAATTTTGGGTCGTTACAGTTGGGCCAGCCCGTTTTGGTCGACATTTTTCGCGGGCCGGGCTAGAGATTTTAGCCCAAAAGCCCATATTCAACCCGGTTTGTAAGCCCATTTTTTAGACGGGCCAAGGCGGGTCGGGCCGGCTAGCCCGGCGGGCCAACATTAATATTGATTTATCATTTTAAGGTTACATGTGATTCCAATAATGTAGTCAATTTAATATTATTTTCCAACAGAACATTTTACACATGCCTTTTGCAACCAATTTATTATTCATATATAACACATTTATGAGTAAATTACTTATCAATGTAATTTATATCATATACAATACAATACAAAACCTTTACATATTAGTGTTTAATTTATATCATATTTTGTTTAACATAATTACATTTATCACTTTTTTGTTTAAAAAATTACACCTCTCATACATGGTTCATCAATGTAAATGTTTATAAATTAAGGGTTTTTTCTAAGCGTAGAAAATGGAATGATAGTTTGTGTAATTTCCCTTAAACGCATGGAATATCAGTGTAATTTAAATGTGTTTTTGAAAAGAAAAAGAAAAACGGGTCAGCCTAATGGCCTGTCAACTCGGCCAAATATGGGTCGGGCTGACATTTTGAGCCCTTTTAGCAATAAGGGTCGGGCCAACCCAGCCCATATTTTAACGAGCCAAAGGCGGGCCCGACAGGGTCGGGCCGGGCTGGCCCGTTTTGCCACCCCTAAATATGACTATATATAACAAGTTAAAATAAAATAATAATGATATAATAGTCAAGGTTGAAACAAAACACATGAGTTAAGAATTTTCATTGATATTAGTTTAATATTATCATTATTCAGGGACCAATTTTACCAAAAATTAATGTTTAAGGTTTAATCGGAAGAAAAAAAGTTAATGGTGGCTAGTTAGAAATTGCATTAAGTTTAGGTTGTTTTTAAAAACTTCTTACTATTTATTATTCCAAAAAGAAAAGCCGCATAAACAAACAAAATGAAATAATAATAAAAAATACAAAATGACCTGAATCTTAAGTGTCAAGACACAAATATGAAAGCTTAAATGCATGTGAGTTTGAATATTATGCATATCATGGTTTTTATAAAGACAATAATTTACAAGACGACATGGTGCGACATACAAAGGACACAAGATGAAATCTAAGCGTACTCTTATGTTTATATCTTAGTTTACATTTCATTTTTATATCTTTTAGGTGTAAGATATAATGATGGACATAGTACAATAGGTTGCATGCATCTCAGATCATTTGTTTTAATTAGGATCATTATATATGATGATTGAGCTAAAATTATGAGTTTAATCTCAAATAACCGATTAAATGTTGAGTGTCAAATTGATTTATATTTAATACTTATTTTATGGCACTTTTACAACTTAATCAACTTAAATAATTATAAATGTACTTATATAGGATTAAAAATTAATTTGATTGGCTAAGTGTTACCCCTTAGTGGTTTTGTAGGCTTAATCCATCCAAAAGAGCTGAAAATTCTAAGTTTCTAGGCAAGAGTCGGTCAAGCTCAGCCTCAAGTCATGCTCAGCGAAAATGATAGATGTTGATAGCTGCGCTCAGTGCCGAATCCGCGCCCAACAAAAGAGAAGCCATGCTCAACGCACATCCTATGTTGAGTGTCTAAATTCAAAGAATTAAACATATGATGATTGAGCTAAAATTATAAGTTTAATCTCAAATAACCGATTAAATGTTGAGTGTCAAATTGATTTATATTTAATACTTATTTTATGGCACTTTTACAACTTAATCGACTTAAATAATTAGAATTGTACTTATATAGGATTAAAAACTAATTTGATTGGCTAAGTGTTACCCCTTAGTGGTTTTGTAGGCTTAATCCATCCAAAAGAGCTGAAAATTCTAAGTTTCTAGATTACGCTCAACGCAAATCTCACGCTCAACACAGTGGGTGGTACGCTCAATGCAAGAAGTCGCGCCCAGAGCAGCCTAGTGCGTGCAAGAGTCGCGCCCAGACAGCTGGATCCCAGGCTCGGTGCACAAGCAGTGCACTGAGCACAAAATCGAGCATCAGAAACATATTTAAAGGCTCCTAAACCACTTCATTTATCACACTTACTTCTTCTTCGAATAGAAATTTCTTTTGAGCTAAATTTTAGAGAGTTTGGCACTTAGTTCATTGAAACTAAGTGTAAGCATCATAGGTGATAATCGTTACTCGATTGTGCGTGTTTCTACCATCTCATGACTGTATTATCCATATCATACTTACATTGTATGGATATGAGTATCTAAGTACCTTTTAGTTGGAGTTAAATGTATCATGAAATTAGAATATTTGCTTAAGTTACGTTTTGCATTATTTTGAACTTACATTACTCAACAAATAGTGCATTTTCAAGACATAGACTTGTATTATTTTCCATTACATGCATTTTACTTTTTGGTATCTAGACATAGAACTAATATTATGATTTTATAACTCTCAAACTGAATAACATGCATTTCACTTTTATCATTATAGTTACTAGACTTATATCTACTTTTGGTAAAGTGCTAGTATAGACCAAGACATTGGTAGCTAGCACAATTAAGGTATTACATTTTAACTCAACTTGCAATCATGAATCACTAGACATAGGTCAAGATTTTTAAAGTCATATTTCTTATTCTTTTGTACCAAAGTTGCTAGACACAGGGCTTTCTTGCATAAGTGACTAACCGACTAAGACATTAGCAATTAGTCATCTTGAGGTGTTTATATGGATTGGTAATTCTAAATGGTATGAAACATAGAATCAAGTGTGAACTGAGAGTGAATGATGAAATTAAACCCCGACTACATTTATCATTCTATAAATTACATTTGAAGTATTTGTGTCAAACCAACAAACAACACAAATCTAATAGTTTAGCTTAAAACAATAAACAATTTGAAAAACTATAATTTAAGAAATTCCCTACAAACACGATATAAACTTATTTATGTAATTGTTTGTGACATTGAGGCAGTAGTTACACTCCTATTTTTCGGTTAGCAAAATGACACAATTGTTGAGAATTACGTCTAAATTATGGTATAGCATATTTTATTGTTTGTTGTTTTTTTATTTTCTTCTGCTTGCCCTTGCCAGACTGTTGTATCATATATGTGTGGTAAAACTCCAAACAATCAATTGCGATTTGATTCGGAGATCGAAAGAATCAAAAGAAAGAACAACAATCGGACAAGGAGATAAAGGCTTCTGGCCCAACAAGTACAAAATAATAGCTTGAAGTCCATAGCTGAACAAGTTATGGAGGAACAAAACCCAAAGACCGGGGTCGGTAGTTTGGAAGGTATGAATCCCTTCCCTCAATATCATGGTGATGCGCCGAGGTAGACACCGAGGGATGCTTGCTTGCCGTCTGGAAATGAAAAATGGCATTGTCCAGTTATTTCAAGGCACTCCATTTGCGGGACTTGACCACGAGGATACACATTCTCATTTGGTCAAGTTCTATGAGTTATGTAGAAGGGTCAAAATTACCGAAGAGGAGGAACCCAAGGTGTTCCTCTGAATGCTGTCGTTTTCGTTGATCGGAAGGGCCAAGGTTTGCTTCCTCGATCAACAACTTCAAACTATAGCAAATTGGGGTTAGCTAAGAACTAGGATCTTAGCACGATTCTCTTCCTATGCTAAGTATATGGAGATGAAAACGATGATATCGATGTAAGGACCCGATTTTCATAACTCGGAAATTCTCTTTTAAAATCCTTATTCATGAAAGTGAAGTGATTACTTTTGAAAGACATTACTCGAACAGTTTGGAAACTTGAGAGAATACGTTTATAAATTTGCAAGGCGGAAATATTCCAAACCCCTTTCATTTCAAAAGCATGTCATTACACTTCCGTTCAAACACATCCTTTATACAATTACACTTTCTCAAAATTACCTTGAATACAAGTATTAGATCCAATTCATTATACACTTACAAGAAAGTTGTTTATACATGGATTCACTTTAACATGTTCTTCATATTACAAATATTTATCATATAACATATCAATTACATATTATCCACTACTCTATCATGTACTCTTCTCCGCAAGTGTCCAATGCGCTACCTCCACAACCTGAACCCAAATATACAACACATACAAGGAAAGACAGAGGGAGTAAGAACCAACTACGGCGACCGTAGCGTGGATTTACATGGAGTAATAACATTAAAGTATTAAAAACCACACACATCTAACATCAATCTTAATAAGCTTATATCAATCAACACATAATATCCATATTCACCCTATAGTACACATACATCCCATACTATATGTGTTCTATAGTGTGCATATTTATTTATCACATATTATCCATATTCACCCTATTGTACACATACATCCCATACTATATGTGTTCTATAGTGTGCATATTTTATTCGTCCAAATATACTCATTTCTCATCGTTCATATTCACCCTATAGGATATATATCCCATACTATATATCCTATAGCATACATATGACTTTCATTACGACATTCTCATTACTCATAGTTCGTATTCACCCTCAATTGTATTCATCAATTTCATTTTCCATACCACATCGGGCAGGCTGAGTTACCATCCATACCACATCGGGCAGGTCGAGTTACCATCCATACCACATAGGGCAGGTCGAGTTACCATCCATACCACATCGGGCAGGTCGAGTTATCATCCATACCACATAGGGCAGGTCGACTTACCATCCATACCACATAGGGCAGGTCGAGTTACCATCCATACCACATAGGGCAGGTCGAGTTACCATCCATACCACATAGGGCAGGTCGAGTTACCATCCATACCACATAGGGCAGGTCGAGTTACCATCCATACCACATAGGGCAGGTCGAGTTACCATCCATACCACATAGGGCAGGTCGAGTTACCATCCATACCACATAGGGCAGGTCGAGTTATTATCCATACCACTTAGGGCAGGTCGAGTTGTTATCCATACCACATCGGGCAGGTCGAGTTACCATCCATACCACATAGGGCAGGTCGAGTTATTATCCATACCACATCGGGCAGGTCGAGTTATTATCCATACCACTTAGGGCAGGTCGAGTTATCATCCATACCACATCGGGAAGGTCGAGTTATTATCCATACCACTTAGGGCAGGTCGAGTTACCATCCATACCACATCGGGCAGGTCGAGTTACCATCCATACCACATCGGGCAGGTCGAGTTACCATCCATACCACATCGGGCAGGTTGAGTTACCATCCATACCACATCGGGCAGGTCGAGTTACCATCCATACCACATCGGGCAGGTCGAGTTACCATCCATACCACATCGGGCAGGTCGAGTTACCATCCATACCACATCGGGCATGTCGAGTTTCCACATTACACTCACATCCATGTCATACACAATCAACACAAGGCATCTCATTATCTTATCACTATAGATAACATACAACATCTTCACTGTCGCAAACATACCTTTATCCATTTTAACACATTCACAGCTCATCACACATTCATTGTTATAATACAACCATACATGTTTATAACAATCAACTACTCACAACATACTCATTTTATGCTTATGACCATAAATATCTCACACACCATCACTATCACACAACATAACCATTCTCATAAACAAACCACGCATAACATATTCTTCATCATATACACATTAACGTTAAAACCATCTTTAATGACGGTGTATTACCATAAAGGAGCATATAGAGTTTTATTCAAATAAACGGTTTTCCCCAAACATATATCTCCACTTTTATGGCTAATACATCCTCATGTAAGATAAAGACTCTCACATGGATCACAAACTCCCAAGAGAGTTTCTATCCGTTAATGTGCTCCGATTCTTGAGGGAAATCGGAGATGACAACTCTAATGAAATACTCTAAGACCACAATGGTCTTCTCCCTCACCTTAGGTTGTGTAAGCTCCGTTGCTCCGCAAAAGAGCCACATCTCCCTTCATCTCCTCCAACCTCCATTGTTGCTTTTTCACCACCAAGCTTTTCCAAATGTGTCTCCATGAAGCAAGAGGAAGGTTTTGATGAGTTTTGAGGCTTAGTGGAGGTAAAAATGGTCCATTTGGGTGGAGCCACCGTTGGGAGAGAAATGGGGAGAAAGAAAATGAAGATTAGGGTTTCTAGGTCCCCTTTTATTCACTTTTATAGTCACAACGATAAGTGTAATCGATTACAAGTATAGTGTAATCGATTACACAGTGTAAATTACAGAGGCATCGTCGCGATGTAATCGATTACCAACATGGTGTAATCGATTACATTAATACAATGTAATCGATTACCAGAAGTGTGTAATCAATTACCCAGTGTAAATTATAGAGGCATTGTCGTGATGTAATCGATTACCAACATGGTGTAATTGATTACATTGTGTCAGATGTACATATCTGATGCTTTTCATCATGTAATCGATTACCAGGACTGTGTAATCGATTATATTACCCAAAATTGCCAAGTATAGCCCAGGATTTCACCCTCCCAGGTGAACCTTTCTCGTTCAAGCGAGTACCTCTCGCTCAAGCGAGGATCCGAGGACTGATACTATAATTTTAAAGACTTAAAATTTGGGGTGTTACAATCGACATTCTCCCAATCTGCAAATGAAACCTTAGGTGATGCATGGGAGAGGTACATTTCGTTATTAAGGAAGTGCCCAAATCATGGATTGATGAAGGAACCCAAATTCAATACTTTAGGCATGGATTACAGCAACAACATCGACTGCTCCTAGATGCAACAACTAATGCCTCTCTTGTTGATAAGAGTTATGATGGTGTTGTAAGTATTATCGAGGCTATGACTTTGAGTGACCAACAGAGTCACAATGGCCAAGGTAACCCCTCGAAACGGTAGTCTTAGAACTGGGCACTCACGATGATATTCTTGTCCATAATAAATTGTTAACTCAGCAACTTGAAGTGCTAACCAAGAAAATGGCAAATTTTCCACAGCAAATAAGAATGTTGTCTTAGGGTCCAAATAGTCAGCAGACTATGCCGTGTGACACCTACTTTGGCGATCACCCGAATTATTAATGCATCCCTCAATCTGGGGAAGTACAATATACAGGAAACCAATAAAGGCCTTATGGTTACTACCAGAATGGCAATCGAGAGTTTAATAATCAGAATTATAATCAACCTTGGAGGCATGATGTTGGATCTTCAAATAGGCAATCCCGATTCCAACCACCCTACCAAGTTAAAAATTCTAAGTTAGAGGACACACTTAACCAATTCATGCAATTATCCCTAATCGACCAAAAAAGTATCGATCCCTCTATGAAGAATTTAGAGATTAAGGTTGGGCAGATTTCCAAACAAATTAATGACCAGAATAGGGGTGCATTCTCTGCACATACTGAGCCTAACCCTAAGGAGAACTGTCAGGCCATAACTACTATAGGGGGGAAAGTTTTAGGCTATGATGTAGGTGGTGAGGAAGAAACTAGGATGGATGAATTAGAAAATACCAATAAGCTTAGTATTTCCTTAGGAGACCATGATCCAAGTGGTTCTAAAGAGAAGGGTAAAGCAAGGGTAGATGAGGGAACATGTCAGCTGAATGAGAAACCAACTATGCTCATCCCATATCATGTTCAAACCAAACAATACTGTGAGCAGCAATTTAAGCAATTTGTGGATATATTCCGCACAATGCAGATAAAGATACCCTTTTGCTGAGGTATTAGAGCAAATTCCCGCTTATGCAATGTTCATGAAGGAACTTCTCATTAACAAGCGCCTACTTCCAGAAAATGAGACTGTAGAATTAGATGCTAGTTGTAGGGCCATAATTCAAAATTTTATTCCACCAAAGTCTAAAGACCCTGGTAGTTTCACCTTGCCTGTTACTATTGAAAACCTACCTATAGGAAAGGCCCTCCTAGATTTAGGAGTCAGCATCAACTTAATACCTTTATTTATGTTGTGTATGTTAGGTAATCTAAAGATAAGGCCCATTCATATGTCCTTACAACTTGCAGATTGTTCTGTGAAGTACCCCCATGGAGTTATAGAGGATGTTTTGGTAAGGGTGGACAAATTTGTCTTTCCTGCTGATTTTGTTATCCTAGTCACTGACAACGATGTTGATGTGCCTCTAATTCTTGGGAGGCCATTCATGATGACCGACAATGTCATAATTGATGTGGATAATAGGAAACTGAAGGTGAGGGTCCAAGATGAGGAACTCACATTCAATGTCATTGAGGCCATGTACCATCCCAATGATAAGGGCTACAGGTTTTGCACTAAATGTATTAGATGATGTGTGCAAGAAGGCCAGTGATGAGGCATTTTTAGTAGACCCCTTGGAGGAGGTCTTGGACTACGGTCCAGAGGAGTCTGAGGATGTATTTCTCAAGTATGTATTGTAGATAAGAAACAGAAAGCAAAACCCATGCCCCTCATCTCAAGTATGTATTTCTAGAGAATAAAGATGAGAAACATGTCATAATAAACAGCTCCTTATCTTATAAGGAGGAAGAGCATCTAGCACAAGTGCTAAAAACCCATTTTGCGACTATTGGTTGGACCCTTGATGATTTAAAAGGGATTAGTCCGACTTATTGTATGCATAAAAACCTATATAGAAGAGGGTTATAAGCTAGTTGCCCAGCCTCAACGGAGGCTAAATTCCACCTTGAAAAGGGTGGGGAAGGGTGAGGTCATGATGCTTCTTTAAGTTGGCATGATCTACTGATGACAATCTAATGGGGTGATTGCCTTTTGATCAATTCTCCTCTTTGAGAAAATTGCTTAGAATCGTTTCTTGCTTGGAACTTTGTATAATTGACTTGAATTTGTAAATTGATTTCCACAAGCATTTAAGAGCTTTGCTAATAGCACGTGATCTGGAATTTGGTTAAGTGACTTAGGAACGCAATACGGTTTGAATAAGTGATTGGCTTAGTGAAGTAAGGAATATGATGGGGGGGGGGTATGGAGATGGTGCGCCACAAACACTAGGTGTTTGATAAGCCTACGAAGTTCGCCACAACAAAGCTAGCTATCTTGATAAGAATGGGTCCTTGGCTTAGGCCAAGAGGCTAGGAGAAACACTCACTAACTCAAGAATTAATCCAATATTAATCAACTTGTTTATTCAATGCATATCACGGCTTATATATAGAAAAAAAACTAGGATTAGGGCTTCCACAAGCTGGGCCTCAAAATCCGGAATGAATCACAAAATCAGCTAAGTCAATCCTATTTTTATGCTTAAGTCCAATTTGAATTTGAAACTCCTAGGCGACGAGCATTAAGGCTGACTTAGGTTAAGACTTAGTCAAATCCTTATGCATCTGAAAAAGATCCTTTGAATATACCCTTGAGCTTGGAGGCTAGGTCATTGCAAGGAGAGCTTTGACTTGGCCAAGTGTTGGTTGACTTCCATTAGGGCTGGACTTGGTCAAATCCTAATGCACTTGAAAAGATGCCTTGGATATGCTTGATGCTGGCGGCTTGACTAAGACAGAGTCATGTTGGCTTGGCTTGTTTGAATTTTGAATATGTCTGCTTGATCCATAGCACTTGATGTGGCCGAGATTCTAGGGTGACCCTCTTTGGAGTTGAATTTGAATGAGTCAAGATGCTTCCTTGGACTTAATCTCTTTGGCTTGAATTTTGAAGGTTGATTTCATTGATTTTGAAATTTGAATTTTGAAATTTGAAATTTGAATTTTGAATTTTGAAATCTAAATTCAAATGCCAATCTTGAATTCTGAATGCTTGTAAAGTTTTTGAGGTTGAGCCTTTGAAAATCCGATGTGCTCTTGATGACTTGGTTCTGGCCGAGAATTCCGCTTGGCTATCTGAGTCTGGCTTGGTCCTGTCTAACTTGGCCTTGTCCGAAGCATTAGGTTCTTTGGGCCTGGCTTAGACGCTTTGACTTGGCCTGGCCGAGATGCCTTGGCTTGGCCTGCTTGGTTGGCACCTGAAACACTTTAGCAACTAGTTATTTATTTCAAGACAAAAATTAAACCTACTTGCAAAAATAAACCTAATTACTTGTGGGTCAAGAATGTCCACTTATTTTCATTTCAAGGCAAGCTAGCTAACTGCCTCAAGGTCGTGACCTCATAAGTCCTCCTCTTCGTGGACAATGCAACATATGGGCCTAGCAATGGTGTTGGCCCTTTGTTGGCTTGACTCAAGGGTGTTGCCCACGAGTCTTTAAAGGGCTTGTGTAGCCCTTTTGCCTCTTTCATTCAAGATTTGGTTCACATCATCTAACCCATTTCTGATAGTGCATGGGTTAGTCCCGTGAATGCAAGTGTGCAATGACATGATTTTGATGAAGACAAAGATTAAAGATTGATTAAAACTATGGATAATGATAAATCAACTACAACAACATGAAGACTCAAGTTAAAGCTTCAAAAGGGTCAACAAAGCTAGAGTAAATTTTTTATTTCTTTAGGTCCTAAGATGCTTTTAATGGGTAGAGTCTAAGTAGGGTGAACCTAATGATAAATATCACATATTAGAGTAATGACCATAATGCATGAGATTTTCATTCATACATGATTTAGGTGCATTAGAATACATATACGATTTTGATGCATTAAACTGAGTTGAACTTATATCATTTCAAAATCATGCATCATGCATTAGTTAATCATGTTAGAGGTTCATGAATTATTAACTAAGTATTTTCATAAAATAGTTAATCGATTAAGACTTTAGTTAATCAGATAAGTCTTTGCAAATGAGAAACCTGATAATCGCTTAAGGACATGGTTGATCGATCAAATTAGTTTCAGTTTTGGAATCTTGGATTTTTAAAGAAACATTAATCGATTAAGTATTCATATAATCGATTAACATAATAGAAAATAGTTTAAAACTTAATGGTATTTTAACTATCCATTCTCATGAGAAAACACACTTGAAACTTTAGAAACATAAATGATACACAAGAATACACTCTGAATTTTCAAATGAGTTTTTATGAAAAGTGTGCTAGAACTTTTATGTGAAAAGAGAGCGTTTTATGAAACCTTTTAAGAGCTCTTGTTTTCCAATATTCATAGTTTTCAAAGATTTTCATTTGTGTCTCATAATCATTTCATTTTCATACTCTAAAGATTGTAAGATTCATCAAAGGGTTATTGATTATGAATTTAGTGTGTGATTAGCATATCATATGTGGAAAGAATTTTGTACACCTTTTATTGACTGATTTGTAAATTCATCTCTTAGGGTGTGAGTCATCACCTTAGAATAAGGGAGGAATTCAGGAAGAAATCTTAGGCTGAGTTCAAGTCCAAGAAGAAGTCTCTTTGGGTATACTTGGTTAGAAGTGGTGTGGTATCCACTAGAAATTAGGTCCAAGAGAATCTGAAAGTGTGCATGTCAAGAGGAACACTTTGGAAAGCTCTCCTTATATGTCTTGGTTTTGATGAGGACAACTTGTGCTAATAAGAGCTTGAAGATCATCAACAAATCAACATGCTTAAGCCTTCCGATCGGTACCTTGCTTAGACTAGATTAGTTTAGGTTGAGTCCAAGGCTTAAGTCACCTAATACATATCTCAATTGCATAAATCTTTTAAATCTTTTTCATCTTGAGATATGTCATTCATAATATGTTCATGCATCATATAAATACATGTACATGTGCATTCTAGGCATAATCTAAGTATTAAACATGTATAAGTTTAAGTGCATAACATATTTGAAATGTTTTTACACATGAAAGAATGCTGTTAATCGATTATCACATAGGTTAATCGATTAATCTAACTGTTTGCACAGTGTAATCGATTACAACAAAGGTTAATCGATTAATCTAACATTTTTGTGAAGCTTAATCGATTAAAGCTGTCGTTAATCGATTAACTGGGCTTTAAAATCATAAGTTGCATGTTAAATTTTTAGAGAGTTAGAGCATTTTTTTTTCGTGTTAATTGTTGCATCTAGTTGTAAATGCATTTGTGAGCTTAGAAAAGAGAGAATTCTATGCTTTAGGATTGAGTGCTTTTCATGATACATTTCTCATCTTTTCTTGTCACATGTTCTTGCATTTTTACATGATTCTTGATTAGATGTTTACATATTATGCATTCTGTTTTTCACTAATACATTTTTCATACTGCATGAGCTTGTATTAGGTGATTAGAGTAAAGCCTTACTCTGTATTTTCATACATTTTTCATACTGCATGATACTGCATTTTTCATACTGCATTTTTCATACTCTGTATTGTTTTGTTTGAAAAAGTGTTGTAATTGTGGGAATCTCAAGGTGTCATATCACCAAGAGATTGAGTGTGTCTTCACTGAGTGTTAGACTTAGGGATAAGTAAAGAACAAGGTTCTTGGCTGGGGCTACGCCGAAAGAAAGGTTTTCTTTGTCGGTAGGAACGGAGTCAAACCATAGAATAGGTTTCTTTTTATCTTGTAAGTGTCTAATTGTTGTAATTGGATAGTGTGTATATAATTAACATTCATTCAATTATAGTGAAGAAAAATCTCCCAAATCAGCCGGGAGGCCTGGATGTAGTTTGCGGTGGACAAGCAAACGAACCAGGATAAAATTCTTGTTGCAGGACTTTTTCTATCCCTCTCTCTTTATTGCATTTGATCGATTAATTTGTTTAGTAGATTTAATTGATAATCTGTTTCTGTACAGTATTGTTTTTACTCTGATAAATTCTGTAAGCTTGGCATAATCGTTTCGTTAACAATTAACTGTCGCGCAAGAAATTGTACTTGCATCTGCTTACTGTCACGGTTTAATCGATTAAGTGTGGTGTGTTAATCGATTACTTCAGTCTGTTAATCGATTAAGTGGACTGTGTTGAAAGTGTTAATCGATTACCCTGTTTCGTTAATCGATTAATCAAGGTGTTTTTCAGCATTAAGTGTTGTTTTCGAAAAGCGGACATTCTAACCGCTACACCTATTCAACCCCCCCCCCCCCCCCTTCTAGGTGTATTGTAACCACTGATACCTAACAAGTGGTATCAGAGCTAGTGCGAAGTGCTAGCTCAACCGCGTATTCGTGATCCTTAGGGAAAAAGGAATGGGTTCGTCAAACCCATTTGGTGGTGATGGTTCATCCATTAATCGACCACCTATATTCAGTGGTGAAGGGTATGCCTACTGGAAAGTCCGCATGCAAATTTTTATTGAAGCCATAGACTCGGATATTTGGGAATCCGTAGTCAACGGCCCTTTCGTTCCACAGCATCTTGTGGACAATGAACCTAAAGACAAGCCTAAAAGTCTATGGACCGATGATGAGCGCAAAAAGGTGCAGCATAACCTACGCGCCAAAAATATCATCACATCGGCCCTATCCTATGATGAGTTCTTTAGAGTATCGCAGTGCCAAAATGCAAAATAAATGTGGGACACTTTACAAGTGACTCATGAAGGCACTAGCGAAGTCAAGCGCGCTAGATTAAATGCGCTTACCCATGAGTATGAGTTATTTCGCATGTTACCTAGTGAATCAATCTGTGATATGCAAAAGCGATTTACTCATATTGTTAATCATTTAGTTTCTCTAGATAAATCTTTTGCCAGAGGTGAACTAACTAATAAAGTTTTGCGTTGTCTTGACAGGAAATGGCAACCAAAAGTAACTGCAATTGTTGAATCCAAAGACTTGGATTCTATGCCTCTAGCTACATTATTTGGAAAACTTCAAGAGCACGAAATGGAATTGGGGCGCTTACTATGCACGAAGATTCAGATCGGAAAAAGAAAAACATCACATTGAAGGCCACGACCTCCAAATCAAAAGAAGATAAAGATGATGATGAATCTGACTCCGATCTAGATGATGAAACTATGAATCTCCTTGTTCGAAAATTTAGTAAATTCATCAAAAGAAAAGGAGGAATCAAGAAGTTTCAGAAGAAAGAAGCGAAATAGTCAACCAACAAAGGCAAGAACAACAAAGATCGCTTCACTTGCCATGAGTGTGGAAAAGCCGGACATATGAGATTTCAATGTCCTACCTATCTGAAAAAGGTTGATTCAGAGAAGAGCACTCCCAGGGAATTCAAATCCAAGAAAGCTTACATTGTATGGGATGTACCTGAGGAGGAAACAACATCAAGCACTTCTAGTGAGGAGGAGTCAGCGAAGCTGTGTCTGATGGTCAGATCTGACAACAATGGCAACTCAGACTCACACGAGGATAATAATGAGGTATATTCTAACACCTCATCCACTTCGGATGACTTACCCTCTTATGAAGTTTTATATAATGCTTATGTTGAGTTACATGAGGAACTAAAGAAATTGGCTAGAATAAACGTTGATAAGAAAAGGGAAATCCTTAGAAATGAAAAGAAATTAAGCCAATTACAAAAAGAATTAGATGAATTAAAATTAGAAAATGAAACTTTAGATCTCATCTATTCTTGTAACACATGTGACTGCTCTGCTAATAATTTATGTCAAAAGCCTGTATGTGAGACTTGCGAGATTTTGCAAGAAGACAATCTTAAACTAAAAGAAAAACTCGAACGTCTCACAAACAGTAAACAGCAATTAGGCACTCTGCTCAGTCAAACAAGAAACGTTGGTGTTCGTACTGGTCTAGGTTACACTCGCTCTGCTAAGAACAAGAGACCATATAGAAAACCTGTAGTTCATACGAAGAATAAAAATCATAAGCGCTCTCCTACTTGTTTTTATTGTAATACGTATGGTCATACTTCTTATTCTTGTTACATTAGAAAATATGGTATACCTAGCGGAGCTTATGTATGGATAAAGAAGGGAGATAATTCCCTAATCACTAATAGAAAAGGACCCAACATAATTTGGGTACCTGAGAAAAGCAGGTGATCTATTTTGCAGGTATGTCTTCGAACACAAGGACAAAAATGGTATTTAGACAGTGGTTGTTCGAGACATATGACAGGTGACAGATCAAATTTCCTGGATCTATCACTTAAAGGAAAAGGATACGTCACGTACGGAGACAACAACAAGGGAAAGATACTTGGCACCGGAACAGTTGGTAACTCATCTCATACTCAAATTGAAAATGTTCTGTATGTTGAAGGACTAGAACATAATCTTCTGAGTATAAGTCAACTCTGTGAGAAAGGTAATCGTGTGTCTTTCGATTCTGACTGTTGCATCATTCGTGACATTTTATCTAATAATGTTAAATTTGTTGGTCATCGTATAAATAATATTTACATGGTTAACTTGGATGATGTCACCACATTATTTTCAAAATGTTTTATTTCTAAAGAAGATGACATCTGGCTCTGGCACAGACGCGTTGCACACATCCATATAAAACATCTAGATAAATTATCATCAAACCAACTAGTTGAGGGGCTACCAAAACTAAATTTTAAAACTAAAGAGATTTGTGACACTTGTCAAAAGTGTAAACAAACCAAAAACTCTTTCAAAAACAAAAATGTGATATCCACTTCAAGACCTTTGGAGTTACTCCATATGGACTTGTTTGCACCATCACAAATCATGAGTTTTGGTGGTAGCTACTATGCTCTAGTTATTGTTGATGATTTCTCTCGTTTTACATGGACATTATTTTTATCTGCTAAAAGCGACGCTTTCAACTCTTTTAAAAATCTTGCCAAGCAAATCCAAAATCAACTTAACCTGAAAATAGTATATATACGAAGTGATCGCGGGGGAGAATTTGAGAACTTTCAGTTCGACAAATTCTGTGATAAGCATGGCATTATGCATCAGTTCTCTGCTCCTCGCACTCCACAACAAAATGGAGTTGTTGAAAGGAAAAATCGTGTGCTAGAAGAATTAGTGAGAACCATGCTCAATGAAAGTAATACCCCCAAATATTTCTGGGCAGATGCAGTTCATACTGCATGTTATGTTATAAATCGAGTATTGTTAAGGCCTAATTTGAATAAAACTCCTTATGAACTATTAAAAGGCCGTAAACCAAACATATCCCATCTTCACGCTTTCGGTTGCAAATGTTTTATATTAAATAATGGAAAGCGGGCTTTAGGAAAATTTGATTCAAAAGCCGATGAGGGAATATTTTTGGGATACTCGATTCATAGCAAAGCGTTCAGAATTTTTAATAAATATTCTATGCCAGTTGAAGAGTCTATCCATGTACAGTTTGATGAATCTTCTCCAAAAGAGAAGAGAAAGGTCGTATCTGATGATGTTGCAGGTGCTTTGGAAGAAGCATACTCAAAGAACATGGATAATGAAGAAGCAACCAATGAAGAATGTCAAAACAAATCTCAGGAGCATTCAGATATGCCAGTTGTGTGGAAAACCAAGAAATCTCACCCGATCGACAAAGTAATAGGTGACATATCTACGAGAGTGGTAACCCGTAGTTCCTTACGAAACTTTTGTAACTTTGTAGCTTTTGTATCTCAAATTGAGCCTAAGACCATTGATGAGGCCATTGAGGATGTGCACTGGGGTATAGCTATGCAAGAAGAGCTAAACCAGTTCGAACGTAATAATGTTTGGGACTTGGTCCCTAAACCTAAAGATCATCCTGTGATTGGTACTCGATGGGTCTTCAGAAACAAGCTTGATGAATCAGGCTTGATCATTCGAAATAAAGCACGCTTGGTGGCCAAAGGCTACAACCAGGAGGAAGGTATCGATTATGACGAAACCTATGCCCCTGTAGCCAGATTAGAGGCCATCAGGATGCTACTTTCCTTTGCATCGATTATGAACTTCAAATTATTTCAAATAGACGTAAAAAGCGCCTTCCTGAATGGCTATATTCAAGAAGTTTATGTTAACCAACCGCCTGGTTTTGAAAATTTTAAATATCCGAACCATGTTTATAAACTTAAAAAGGCACTCTATGGTCTCAAACAAGCTCCTAGAGCTTGGTATAATAGACTTAGTACCTTTCTTTTAGAAAAAGGGTTCGAAAGAGGCTTGGTTGACACAACGCTTTTTATTCGTAAATCAGAAAACTCTGTATTACTTGTGCAAATCTATGTAGATGACATAATCTTTGGATCTACTAATGATATTTTGTGTAAAGATTTTTCTGAGATGATGCAGGGGGAGTTCGAGATGTCTATGATGGGAGAACTCACATTCTTTCTAGGACTTCAGATAAAGCAACTAGAAAGTGGGATTTTCATCCATCAGACAAAATATTGCAAAGAGCTGCTCAAGAAATTTGAGATGAACAATTGTAAGGAAGCTTCCACTCCTATGGCATCTGCTTGCTACCTAGATAAGAATGAAAAAGGAAAAGCAATAGAGGTAACAAAGTATCGAGGAATTATTGGGTCTTTACTTTACTTAACTGCAAGTCGACCTGATATCATGTTTAGCGTATGCATGTGTGCGAGATTTCAATCATCTCCTAAAGAATCACATCTTAAAACCGTTAAAAAAATCATGAGATACTTAAAAGGAACAACTAACATGGGATTATGGTATCCTCGGGATGCCTCATTATCCTTGGTAGGTTATTCCGATTCCGATTTCGCCGGATGTAAATTGGATCGGAAAAGCACTAGTGGTACCTGTCACTTGTTGGGCAGTTCATTAGTAGCATGGCACAGCAAAAAGCAAGCTTGTGTTGCTTTGTCCACCGCCGAAGTGGAATACATTGCCGCTGGTGTGTGTTGCGCTCAAATCCTTTGGATGAAGCAGCAACTCAAGGACTATGGTCTTAAAATTGAAAAGATCCCTATTAAATGCGATAATACAAGTGCCATAAACCTTTCCAAGAATCCCGTCTTGCATTCTAGAACTAAGCATATAGAAATTAGACATCATTTTCTGCGTGATCATGTACAAAAAGGTGACTATGTTCTTGAATTTGTTGAAACTTCTAAACAATTAGCCGATATTTTCACCAAGCCCCTTCCCAGGGATACTTTCTTTGTTCTAAGGAGAGAACTTGGAATTCTTGATGAACAATATCTTGATTAAAATTGTTTAGTTGTTTACATCATCGTCTAGTTTCTCTATGTCTATGTATCTTTAGCGTTTCGATATTTGTTTTAATGCAAAAGTATGTCTCTTGATTATTTTTTTTGTGATTCTGAATGTTTCAATAAATTTGTCACAATGCATACAAAAGCCTTAAGAAGTTGAAACCATTTTACTGCCTGAAAACCTTTTTTTTACTATGAGTAATCGATTACATCTTCACTTAATCGATTACCTGGGCATCAGTTGCTTGAAAATTCGAAATATTACTATGAGTAATCGATTACATCTTCACTTAATCGATTACCTGGGCATCATTTCTTTAAAAAATTCGAAATTTTACACTGGTTAATCGATTAAACCTGCCCGTTAATCGATTAAAACCAGCTTTATAAAGGCAAACAGTAGCTCGGTTTCACACTTTCTTTGGCTTTTTCACTTTCTCGTTTATGCTTTGAGTTTCTAAATCTATAACACAACTAATCCAAAGTGCATCAAAAGTAGAAACACCTATTCCTAACCCTCTTAAACCATCAAGGAATCATATTTCTGCATCCTCATTATATCCCATTTCCAAGGTTCCACCAAGCATAACCTAGGTTAGGTTTGCCTACACCCATATCTGACCATTCACTGCTATTTCGGTTTTTGCCACATTATGGAGCAAAGTCGTCCTAAAAGGGTCAAGACATCAGCCACTCGTGTACGAAGACGAGAGGTCGGTTCACCTTCTACTCGGGACCGTGGTGACCCCTACTATTCACTCATCCTGCAAGAAACCCGTATGGCGAAATTTCAAGGTCGGAAACCTACATATATACGGTATGTTGACTTAACTTGGTTAGCGGAACAGAACTTTAGCTTCCCGAATGATATGGAAGCTCAGGGAACTATTCAGTTCATGGAATTAAAGGGACAAGTCTACCCTGCTCTTGTTAGGGAATTCTATGCTAATTTTAGATATAAGGATGGAAAATATTGGTCAATGATTTCTGGCAATTTGTTTGAACTCAACGATGAAATTTTCATGAATGTCGGTGGTTTATCTTCTTCTGGATATAGCATAGGAGACTGTTCCTGGGTGAAGGAAAATTTTGATCCTACTGAAGTCTATAAGTCATTTCTAAGAGGCCCTCATTTATACATTCAGGGTCAACTGACCAAAGCTGGGTCACTATCTGTTGAGAACAGGCTGCTACACTACATTATTGCTTACATCTTAGTACAGAGGAACACAAATCACGCACAGCCTACTGTGAATGATTTACGTTTCATATATGCAGTAAAGAATAATGTAATGATTAATTGGCCTGAGGAGATCTTGAAAATTATGAACAGTGTATCTTTATCTCAGTCGAAGCTGCTTACCTACAGTATCTTCATCTCACGCATTGTTGATTATTTGCGCATTGACATTTCCGATACTATCATTGTTGAATATACTGACAAGGATCATCTGGTTGGTGAAAGCCTCATACATAAGATGGGTATATACAAGTATGGTAATACTTGGCAATACCAAGAGGACTACACCACTATTGGTCTGGATTTATCTGATGATGATAATCAGGATGACACAGGTAATCAGCATGCTACAACTCAGGGAGAGCCTTCTGGATCAGCACCTCAGAACTCTGCTTTTGGCTTCGATCAGTTGGAAGCTATGGAGCAACGGCTTAACAACCGTATGGATCTTCACTTCCAAGGACTAAAAGACTCATACTTTGCTGGTATGGAACAGTATGAGGAGCGACAAACTGCGTACTCGGACAACCAATTTCGGGAGTTGAGAAATTTGATTCAATCTACCGCTGAAGCTCAGAATGCCTTGTTTTGTTCAGAATTTCAGAAGCTATCTGTGCTTATCAGGGGAGATCAGAACATTGTCATTTCTGCTGATCACACTGACGATCCTCATCCTCCACCTCAACCTTAGTTTAGAAGACTTTAGACCTAGGATATCTTACCTTAGGTTTATTTCTTCTTTTTGGCACTCTTTGGATTTAGATGTTGTTATGGATTCTAGTCTCTCTGATGTGTGCCTCTTTCATGTTTTTAATTGACGTTTTCTGGTTATATGGCTGCTAAACATTGTTACTCTTTATGCTACTTTTTATAATTATGTCGAATGGCCTACTCTGTTTATGTGTATGGTTCTTGATCGTATGAGATTTTCTGCTTTGATATGGTTAATCTTGTCTGCCGTTCACTTTACTTGTTTGGCTATTTATGTTGAATAAACTTGCGCATTTGTTTAATCCTCTTTAACGTAAAACAGGTTAATTGTTAAATCCCAAATTAACTCATTAACTGTGTTTTATGCATTACTCATATCTCTGCCTCTTCTTTGACCTGAGTTATCTTTTTGATAATGTCAAAAGGGGGAGAA
Organism: Lupinus albus; assembly: GCA_009771035.1. NCBI lineage: Eukaryota > Viridiplantae > Streptophyta > Magnoliopsida > Fabales > Fabaceae > Lupinus > Lupinus albus. The sequence continues at coordinate 10,020,314 of CM020004.1, read as the reverse complement.
AGGTTGTTTTGTTGTCTTCTGATTGTGCAGGTTGATCGTAATAACAGCTTCCGATATTTGCGCATCATATCAACCTTGCCAACACAATCTTCAAGCTATTTCATCACAACTGTTACATTTGATGTGGAGTTTGTCATCATCAAAAAGGGGGAGATTGAAAGTGTGCATGTCAAGAGGAACACTTTGGAAAGCTCTCCTTATATGTCTTGGTTTTGATGAGGACAACTTGTGCTAATAAGAGCTTGAAGATCATCAACAAATCAACATGCTTAAGCCTTCCGATCGGTACCTTGCTTAGACTAGATTAGTTTAGGTTGAGTCCAAGGCTTAAGTCACCTAATACATATCTCAATTGCATAAATCTTTTAAATCTTTTTCATCTTGAGATATGTCATTCATAATATGTTCATGCATCATATAAATACATGTACATGTGCATTCTAGGCATAATCTAAGTATTAAACATGTATAAGTTTAAGTGCATAACATATTTGAAATGTTTTTACACATGAAAGAATGCTGTTAATCGATTATCACATAGGTTAATCGATTAATCTAACTGTTTGCACAGTGTAATCGATTACAACAAAGGTTAATCGATTAATCTAACATTTTTGTGAAGCTTAATCGATTAAAGCTGTCGTTAATCGATTAACTGGGCTTTAAAATCATAAGTTGCATGTTAAATTTTTAGAGAGTTAGAGCATTTTTTTTTCGTGTTAATTGTTGCATCTAGTTGTAAATGCATTTGTGAGCTTAGAAAAGAGAGAATTCTATGCTTTAGGATTGAGTGCTTTTCATGATACATTTCTCATCTTTTCTTGTCACATGTTCTTGCATTTTTACATGATTCTTGATTAGATGTTTACATATTATGCATTCTGTTTTTCACTAATACATTTTTCATACTGCATGAGCTTGTATTAGGTGATTAGAGTAAAGCCTTATCTTGTTAGATATAAGTCTTGTTATAGCTTAAGTTTACTCTGTATTGTTTTGTTTGAAAAAGTGTTGTAATTGTGGGAATCTCAAGGTGTCATATCACCAAGAGATTGAGTGTGTCTTCACTGAGTGTTAGACTTAGGGATAAGTAAAGAACAAGGTTCTTGGCTGGGGCTACGCCGAAAGAAAGGTTTTCTTTGTCGGTAGGAAGGGAGTCAAACCATAGAATAGGTTTCTTTTTATCTTGTAAGTGTCTAATTGTTGTAATTGGATAGTGTGTATGTAATTAACATTCATTCAATTATAGTGAAGAAAAATCTCCCAAATCAGCTGGGAGGCCTGGATGTAGTTTGCGGTGGACAAGCAAACGAACCAGGATAAAATTCTTGTTGCAGGACTTTTTCTATCCCTCTCTCTTTATTGCATTTGATCGATTAATTTGTTTAGTAGATTTAATTGATAATCTGTTTTTGTACTGTATTGTTTTTACTCTGATAAATTCTGTAAGCTTGGCATAATCGTTTCGTTAACAATTAACTGTCGCGCAAGAAATTGTACTTGCATCTGCTTACTGTCACGGTTTAATCGATTAAGTGTGGTGTGTTAATCGATTACTTCAGTCTGTTAATCGATTAAGTGGACTGTGTTGAAAGTGTTAATCGATTACCCTGTTTCGTTAATCAATTAATCAAGGTGTTTTTCAGCATTAAGTGTTGTTTTCGAAAAGCGGACATTCTAACCGCTACACCTATTCAACCCCCCCCCCCCCCCCCTTCTAGGTGTATTGTAACCACTGATACCTAACAGAATCTTGGTGGAAGAAGTGTTTGTAAAGACATTCGATTTCTTCTTAGTAAAAGAAAATCTCTCGGATTAGAAGGGGAGGACAGGATGTACATTGCAGTGGTTGGCAATCAAACCAGGATAAATCGGCCCTATCACTTTCTCTCTTTCCCTACACACATATATCTAATTACATTCATATCAAGATTATTGCCTAAGTGAATTTGCATGATTAATCACTTTAATTGAACTATTTAAGTGCATATTATATCATATTAATCATTTTTTTCTTATTGTATCAAGAACAAAAGATTTTCAAGAAAATCGGCAAGGTTAATCGATTAAGCCTTCCGATAATTTATTAACTCAAGATTTCTGTTAATTGATTAAATAGTCATTTTATCGACTGAAACCAGTAATTTTTGCGATTATCTTTTGTATCCGAATTGTTTTTAATTTTGACTCAAGCAACCTATTCACCCCCCTCTAGGTGAAGTTAGAGTCCTTGTTAACCAACAAGTCTCGCGCAAGTTGTACCAAAAAGGGGGATGACTATAGTCCCCAATGAGCTTAATGAGCTAATTCCAACACCACACGGTTACGGGTTAGAGAATGTGGATAGATTATCGGAGGCTTAAAAAACCACATGGAAGGATCATTTTCCATTACCCTTCATGGGTAAAATGTTAGAGCGGCTTGGTGGAAAAGCCTTATATTGTTTTATGGATGGCTATTCCAGTTAAAATTAGATCACGGTTGACCCCGTTGATTAGATCCTGGATGGGTATCCAATTTTCATCGAGATTGCTTTCATATGGGATCTTTATACCGCGTGTTATCGATCATATGGTGACAATTTGATTCACAAAATGGATATTTACAATTGTGGTAATATTTGTCCGATGAAGAAGGCAATGCAGACCAGATTGAGCAAAACCCCAATCAACCACAACATAAGGCTTCTAATCTGCCTCAAGAACCACTATTTGGATTAGCTCACTTGGACGCCGTGGAAGAGAGGCTGAATGAGCATATTGACTTTAGATTCCAATCCTAGAAAGAAAGGATTGATTTAGGATTAGCATCATTATATGATCGATTTTCAGCTGAAGTTCAACGGCATGGCGATTCTACTAGAGAGAAAATTGAGATGATAACCTTCATCATGCACACTATTGGCGGCATCACACCACCACCACCACCTTCTTAGTCTTCTAGCTTAAGGATGTCTAGTGTCATAATTACTTAGAGTCTAGGTGTGTGTTTGTGTGTATTTTGAACTTGTATTGTGTTGTTCTCTTCTAATCTTGTATTTGGTTATGTAAAACTTGTATTTGTAAATCTTGTTTTTCTCATTTTCTCGCTTGTTATTTTGTATTTGTAATGCACTATGAATCTATATCATTTTGTACTTTCATGAATCGCTAATGTATGTTCTTTATGATTACGACTATTTACATTGGTTATTTTGTTGCTAATTATCCTATATGCAAAATGAATAGTGTAAATTACAATTACTTTACTCCATATTCTGATTATTTAGCATATTAATCGATTAAAATCAGTCAATAATCGATTAATTGTAGACAACTGTGCACTTGTTCAATTTTCTTAAATACCTTAATTGATTATCTACTCCCTTAATCGATTAAGAGAGTCATAAACTTTTAAATCTTTTTGTATTTTGGCTATTTTTTTCATACGCTATCATTGCTTTTTGATCATGCTAAAAGGGGAGAAAGTGTTGTTTGAGTTTTGCAGGTTGTATATGCTTCCGCACCCAGCTAAATAAAGGGGAGAAAGAATTGAGCGACCCTACACACTGCCTCTTGCATGGATTGAGGGGGAGAACAAAGTGAGAGGGAGCAGCGCATCAAACTTTTGAAACATTTACATACATAAATCTTCACTTAGACTTTAGGTTCTTGTGATATTTATATCTTTAGGTTTGTAGTTGAGTTCAATGTTAGATTAGCACACATTAGATGCATTCAACTCAATCTTGTAATTAGCCATTGAAATTGTAATTCTCTAAGTGTAGATAAGTTGAGAGAAATCCTAGCTGAGGTTAGGTAGTGTTGTTAGATCTTCACTTTACAAAGGTCTTGGTTGAGAGAAATCAGTGGTTGTGGATATATTGTGAGTAGGTGTTGAGTATCCGAAATGACGGGTTGGAGGTCAAACCGATTTGAGAGTCTCTAGGGCCGAGAAAGAAGCGTTTGTAAAGTGTATTGGAAGTGTGTTTGTAAACATATATTGATTCTATAGTGAAGAAAAATCTCCCAAGATCAGAAGGGGGCCTGAACATAGTTCACAAGTGGGCTCGCAAATGAACCAGGATAAAATTCTCTAGCACACTCTTTTATCTCTTTCTCTCCTTTGAATTCAGTCCTTACATGTTTTATAGTGTTTCTTTAATTTCTTATTGGTTGTTGTTAATTGTTCACAATCTGGAATATATTTTTTTAAGCAAATTGAATTGTAAAGGACTGTTTTTGGGATAACTTGGTTTACAAGAAACTATTATTTTTCAAGATTTATGTTTCATGTTAATCGATTAAACATGTGATTAATCGATTAAGTCTTTCTATCTTTAATCGATTAAATACTCTGATAATTGATTAAACTATTTGTGTTTTCAAGCTTTTATGTAAACCGAAAAGCGGTAATCGAGGACCGTTACACCTATTCACCTCTCTACAGGTGCCTTTACTTCTGTGGTTACCCAACAAAAGTTGCATGAACAAAGTGTGATATTGTATGAAAGATTGATATGAAAGTTGGTGTAAAAGTTCTGTACGAATTTGGGAGTCTAAGTGCCTTTAAATAGGCTTCTAACCATCCAACATACTCCTAAGAGAAGGTAAAAGTCGATTGAAATGAAACACATTCGTTTTGGATGAAAGTTGTTCAGTTTTGATTTGAAAATCTGGTGTAACAACTCTCAATAACTGATTACTCTGATGGATAATCGATTACCCAAACATTCTACCCAAACGAGTTACATGTTACTCAACCTGAGTAACCGGTTACTCTATGTAGAAAATGTTGGGTAATCTGTTACTGAGTTTAAGTAACATGTTACTCACTTTAGGTAATTTTTTACTTAGTTTAGGTAACCTGTTACTCAATCTCATTAACACGTTACTTGGTTCAAGTAACCTCTTACTTAGGTCTAGTAACCTATCACTCAAGTCAAGTAACCTGTTATTTAGCTTTTTGAAAATTTTAGTTCATTTGATTCTTAGTTTAAATATGTTTCGAGAATATTTTGTCACTTAATCATTATGATTAAACATAATTAAAAGACTTAGGAAAGAAGTATCTATCTTAGAAGACTATATAATATCTTGAATTTGATAGTTTGCCTTCTAAGTCTTCAAGGTCTTCTTCCTTTTTCTTATTTTTTGGTGACTTTGGTGTCTTTAACAAAACCGTGTCAAGGTCAAGAGCAAGGTCTTCTTCACATATTAGAAGGCGAGAATACATATATTCATTTAATAGTAAAGCAGTTGATAAACTCAAACCTCTATGGAAAGATGGTTGGAAAAAAGATAGTTCAGAACAATCTTAAGGCTAATAATATTATTATTTCTATATTGTCTTACATGATGAGTTCTTTATAGTTTCTCAATGTGTTACTGCTAAAGATATATGTGATGCTTTGCAAGTTACTCATGAGGGTACTAGTGAAATAAAGCATGCTAGAATGAATACGTTAATGCATGAATATGAATTGTTTAGCATACTACAAAATGAAAATATTAGTGATATGTAAAAATGTTCCTATCATATTGTTAATCATCTTACCAGTTTAGGAAAAGTTCTTACAAATAACAAATTAGCTAACAGTGTACTAAGATATTAGTGATATGTAAAAATGTTCCTATCATATTGTTAATCATCTTACCAGTTTAGGAAAAGTTCTTACAAATAACAAATTAACTAACAGTGTACTAAGATATCTAGATAGGACTTGGTCACCTAAGGTGGTACAATTAATTCAACCATATCCCTTGCTACATTATTTGGGGAGCTTAAGGAAGACAAAGTGGAACTTGGAAAGTAATATACATATCCTAGTATCTCAACCTAATATCATGGCCCAAGGCCCATGGGCTATCTCTAGTTAAGATAAGATATAACAAAGAACTTGATCACATATATAGTCTTAGACTTTTGCCTCCACTCCAATGTTGAACTTCTTATAATAACATATTTGTAGGAAATACTAACAATATTCACTCTAATTGAAATATCGAACTACTTGGAAAATGTATGAAATGATATGATTTAAGTGTTAAAATATTTAAGAACAATGGTGAAGGTGTAAGATAAATTCAGTATGTGAGTATCATGGCGGCCTTCAATATACGACTTATTGTATTATACCAGATATTGCCTATATTGTAGGATTATTGTTCAGATTACCTATAGACCTATTGTAGAGAATTGACACATTGATATGAGGGTCATAAGATACCTCAAGGGAAAAAAGAACAACAAATTGTATTATCAAGTATTTCATGTTGTCCTTGATGGATATAATTGTGCACGATTGGAACACTCTTTCGATGATTCCAAAGTAAACATTGGTTATAAATTTAGCATTGTTGGAGTAGTTATTTCTTGGAATTTTTGGCATAAATTTCTAGAGGATTCACTATAATGGGATGGACATGCATGAACTTTAATGTACAAGATTTTTATAATACATCAAGACTACGAGTCATTATAGTAACATTTGAATCTTACTCTCTATACAATGGATCAAGTAAAGAAACAAATTTGTTTATGCACAATCTTAAAGAGTCTACAACTTCTTTTTGAAAAATTATTTTCTTAATTTTAGGTGTAGCTTGTTGGAACATGGAGTGAAATTGAAAAATAGGAAGTCCCAAATTGGATAGATTATACTTTTGTGTAAACTAGAAAAAAACAAAAGTTCTACATCAAGTAGGTTATACACTTGACAAGTTCTCAACTCTATGGATAGTGTCATTGTCATTTGAAAAAGGTGTAGTGTAACACCTCCAATTTCGTTTTCAGAATAATTAAAAAAACTTAGAATGTTGGGGTGTATACTGGACAATTCTCGCTTGAGCGAGAGGATCTCGCCCAAGCGAGAGACTTAGTGTCCTAGTGTGAGTTTTCTGGGGAACCTCGCTCAAGCGAGGAAGTGGTCGCTTGAGCAAGAGAGGTCTGTGCAGGTTGTGAGATTTTCGCTTGAACGAGAGAATCTCGCCCAGGCGAGAGCGTCAGTGTCTGGAAATTTGAAAAGTCGAGGACTTCTCGCCCGAGCGAGGCTACGCAGCTATAAAAGTGAAAAAGGGGATCCAGAAACCCTAATATTTATTTTCTCTCTCCTCTTCTCACTCCCCACGATGACTACACATATAACTCGTGTATCTCCTCCTCTAAACCTTAAAAACTCATCAAACCCTCTTACTCTTACTTCTTAGCGGCACATTGATGGACTTTGGAGGTGAAAAGGGAACGTTGAAGGTTGAAGGAGATGGTGGGGGATGTTGCTCTTTTGCGGAACAACAGAGCTTACACAAACTCAGGTGAGAGAGAAGACCATTGTGGTCTTAGAGTATTTCATTAGAGTTATATTCTCCGATTTCCCTAAAAAATCGGAGAGTGTTGTCGGATAGAAACTCCATTGGAAGTTTGGTTTTCCATGTGAGAGTCTTTATCTTCCATGAAAAGGTATTAGCCATAAACATGGGAATATATGTGTAAGAAAAACCGTTTTGTCAAAATAAATGTGAAATACTCGTTTATGGTAATATGTCGTCATGAAAGATTATTATATCTTTATTTGTGTGTACGAATGATATTGTTATAAAAATGAGATGATTATGTAATGTGATAGTGATTATGTTGTAGTTTACCTTATTGTGGTAAGGAATGAGATATATTGTGATTATGACATTGATTTGGTACTTGTGTTATGGTGAAGTCGTGATATGATAATAACATAGTGGAAATGATTGTATTGTGGGTTGTATTGTTGCATTGAAATGAGAATGATTTGGATTGATTGTGAGAGAGCAACATTAGACCTTGTGGTAATAGATAATACCATTGGCGACTCCAACAATACTCACTAGTTGGAGGGTTCCGTAGACTGAAATGGTTAAACGGGAAAAACTATAGATGTCTTATTTAACCATGTTAGTCCTTTCTTATGTTATTGGCATGTTGTGGTTGTGATATTTGACCTACCTTCGTGTATGGATTTGACTTGCCTTCGTGATATGAATTTGACCTGCCTTTGTGGTATGGATTTGACATGCCTTCGTGGTATGGATTTGACCTGCCTTCGTGGAATGGATTTGACCTGCCTTCGTGGTATGGATTTGACATGCCTTCGTGGTATGGATTTGACCTGCCTTCGTGGCATGGATTTGATCTGCCTTCGTGGTACGGATTTGACCTGCCTTCGTGGTACGGATTTGACCTGCCTTCGTGGTATGGATTTGACCTGCCTTAGTGGTATGGATTTGACTTGCCTTCGTGGTATGAATTTGACATGCCTTAGTGGTATGGATTTGACCTGCCTTCGAGGTACGGATTTGACGTGCCTTTGTGGTATGGATTTGACTTGCCTTCGTGGTATGGGTTTGACTTGCATTCGTGGTATGGATTTGACATGCCTTCGTGGTACGGATTTGACATGCCTTCGTGGTATGGATTTGACCTACCTTCATGGTATGTACTTGACTTGCCCTTCGTGGTATAGAACTTGACTTGCCCTTCGTGGTATACAGCTTGACTTGCCCTTCGTGGTATAGAACTTGACTTGCACTTCGTGGTATAGAACTTGACTTGCCCTTCGTGGTATAGAACTTGACTTGCCCTTTTGGTATAGAAATCTTGACCCTATGTGGTGTAGAATAATATTGACTTGCCCTTTGTGGTATTGTATTGCTTTGGAAGTATCGTATTGCTTTGGAAATTTGGTATGTATTTCTTTGAAAGTATTGTATTGCCTTCGGGTATGGAGTTGTCGTTGTGTATTGTGAGTGACTATGGTATTGTGATTTTGATGAAGATTGGATTGGGTGAATTGCATAAGTGATATATGATAGATATACTAATTGAAGATGTGTAGGGATGTCAAAAATACCCGGACCCGTGGGTACCCGTCAAAATACCCGCAATGGGTACCCAAAAATAGCTCACGGGTGGGAACGGATATCATGATACCCGCCCCGCGGGTACCCACGTATATATTTAATTAAATATTTTATACTTAGTTATGATTAATTTAATATTAAATTTGTTTATTTTATTATTACTTCATAATAACATTTAGTAATGAGACAATAATTATAAAGTTATCATATACATATCATATTATTTAAATAAAAATTATTTCTATAGATTAATTATTGTAAAATATATAAAATTATAATTAAACTTGAAAACACGTTGGGTACCCGCGAATATCCGCTACCCGCACGGGTACCCACAAACAGTGCGGGTATGGGCACGGGTATGCACTACCCATGTCCGCTCGTGTCCGTTGCCATCCCTAAATATGTGAATATCCTACGGTGTAAGTTATTGATTACATGCATCAGTTGTATATGTTTGATATTGTTGATTTTAGTTGATGTATAGGTTGTAGCACTTTAATGTTATTACTCCATGTAATTTCACGCTGTGGTCGTCGTAGTTGATTCTTACTCCCTTCTATCTTTTCTTTGTCTATGTTATGTATATGAGTTCAGGTTATTGTTGTTGCGCCTCGGATGTCTGCTAATTGGAGTACAGACTAGAGTAGTTGTTTTATGTGTTCGAAATTGTATTTGTTTAATGTATGTAATATGAAGAATATGTTGGAGTAATTCATTTTGTATTAAATGATCTCTTTCCAAAGATGTAATAAGACTAGTATAATGACTTACTAAGTGCCTTATTTGAAAAAAGGGATAATTGTACATATAATGGATTTGAAGTTGGGTGAAATGACATGTTTTGGTTGTAAAGACACATTTGTATTTTCCGCATTTTAAATTATGAAACTTAACTAATTTTTAAATACATTCGGGTTTTCTAAATCAGTTAAGTAATATCTATCGGTAGTATTTCACTTCACTTTTCGGAATAAAGTTTTAAAAAAAAATTGGTTATGAATTTGGGATGTTACATGTAAACCTGAGTGACATTTCTCAACTCTTTCTTCTCCCACTTTCTCTTGATGAAATTTCCAGCCAACTTTTCTCGTTTCTTTTCTTATAGTTCTTAGCATTTGTGAGTGGCAACAACTTTATCAGGGTGAGTGATGGTGCCCATATTTTTTAGTGACAAGGGCCATAGGAGTAGCCATATTTGTGGGTGGCAATAGCCATATTATAGGTGTAATTGGTTTCCACAATGCAAAAATTATATGATTCAGTGGTATGTGCTTTTTGATCTTAAAGATAATGACTTAGTACGCGACTCAACCCAATAATATTTCCAGGGATAGTATTGTTTTTTAAATTTGGATACAAAAGTGTGAAACTTTTAATCTGATTACAAATTATAAACAACCATGGTTTTGAAATACAAATAAAATAATAAAAGATATAGAATGGAGAAAATGCTAGTGAACATTTCCCTAATATTAACTTAAAATGGCTAACATATTCTTTATAATTTTATTTGATAAATTTTTTTTCTGTGTTACTTATTATACATTTAAATTTATCCTTAAAACCCATATCGTTATTGAAAATTAGCAAACATACATTTATTAAAGCATATAATTTTTTTATAAAAGTATAAGTTATCAATGTCAAATTTTATTACTGTAAGAGCAACAATGCTTATTCTATCCTCCATGTACATTATTTGGTAAAAACCTCATGTATTTGGATCTTCTTTATAAATTACTAATGTCATTTTACGCTTTTTAGATAAAACAAAATATAGTATATGAGACACATTTAACATTCTTTTACTCATTGATATAGAGTGTTAAAAACTTAAATAAAATGAATGCGATCAATGAATTGAAAGGTCCAATGATCCATTATGTAATCAGTTGTTAGAATTAATAGGTTAACCATAATATTTCCCAAAAATTCAAATGCTTGTTCAAGTGGTCAAAAGAAATCTAATGGCCCATGATAAATATTCCCTTCAAACTTTTTTATAAGACTCGTTTAAGAATTTGGTTTTCCTTCTTTTTTAAAACCATCCATAGAATTTTGTATATATGAATTAAAAAATAATTTTTTATATCAAAACATTATTATTAATAGAGTGGAAAGTGAAAGAAATCGAATTTCTATACTGAAGAGTAATTTTAAAAATACATCTACTGTTGTCAAATATAATATTATTAACTATATTAATAAACTTCCTTAATTCAAATTAAACTATTCTACAGGATGGAGGAAGTATAGAATATTATATTGATAAAAATTTATGAGACAAGTGAAATTAAAGAAGGGTGAGTTGTAAATAACACTCACTCCCTGAGTTTTAAAGAAATTATACAAACTACTCCTCCCTATTTTGTCCTTACATCAACCACTCCTTCATCCTACACAAACCACCCATAGATTTATACATACATTACACTGACTACCCCTACATCTTATAAAAATGTAATATTTTAAAGAAAAACGTGTGATGAATGTAATTAAGTTAAACAAAATATTGTATATTGTATAACACTTCAAAAAGTACAAAAACGGGTGTTTCATTATTATTTTTGTGTCATTAAAAAATACATTAATAATTTCAAATAAATGTTTAAATAACTCTTGTAATATTTTATAACGATCCAAATAATGAAGACGTATTGAATCTTATATTATTTGAATTTGTCTACACAATAAACAATATTTTGTTTAATTAATTACGCACATCATACGTTTTTTGTTTAAAATATTACACTTTTATATCATGCAGGGGTAGTCAGTGTAACATACGTACAAAATTAGGGGTGGTTCGTGTAATGACAAAAAAATAAAGAGTGATTTGTATAATTTCACTAAAACTCAGATAATGTAAGTGTAATTTACTCTTATTAAAATATCTCAATCCATGAAATTTACGTGCAACCTTTTTTATAGGCAAAGTTCTTTCTAAGGAGGAAGAATGCACACTTTTAAATTGGAGCATTTATATTTCATATCTTACAACTCTACGAAATAGTTTGAGAGCAATTTTTTGTGCAATTATTGCATATATAAGCTTATATGCACTATATGCAACTCTTATGAAAAATGCTTTAATGGTTCAAAGTAAATAAAATTATGAAAATATGCATAAAGAGAATTATGTGAAACCTCAAACCTTTATTTTACCATCTTTTATGTGAAACCTCATTTGGTTTTTAGTAACATTTTACTTTACCGTTTTGCTTTCACAATTTTAAGGGTTGAGTTTCACATATCAAAAAACATATTTAATAGGAAAATTAAGTTTTAAAGTTTTTTTATTCATTAAATATTTCCAATGAAATATATTTTTGGTTTCTCAAGCTCAATGGGATGAAAATTACAAAACCCATTAGTTAGAAACAATGTTATTAAAACCTTACCGGTTATCAAATTGGTTAGTGTACTGGTATAGTGGTATAATGGTTCAAATGGTGATACAGTAATTAAACCGCATGCCGGTTAAACCGGACATACATGCTTATATTTACATATATGTAAACTCATAACAGAAAATTTTCAAATATATGGATATTCAAATTTATAATCTATATTCATAATCTATTCCAAATTCACACAAACAAACAACTTAAGTCTTTAACAAAATCTAAGTCTAAAGTTCAAAGCATATATCAATACAAAATTATCACTCAACAAACGCAAAATATAAATAAATAACACAAGTTCACAATTTTCTCTACAAAACATATAAATTTAGAGTTTTAACATTTAATATCAATGAGTCAAATTTGTCCCATATCAATGTTTTATATCATCATCTTTTAAGTTTAATTGATCTACAACAATGTAATATTATTAAAAAATGCAAGACCAATTTTTCAATTACAAAATGGAAGATGAATTGAAAAAGAGAATAATGTATATCCTCATATGAGGAGATAACTTACCTCCTTCAGCCAGTAAAAGAATGACATGTGTATTATTTTGTTTAGTTTTAGAAATATTTTTGTAGAAAATGATTAAATGGTATACATGTCACGATTTTAGTGGCTGGGGAGATAACTTATCTCTTTATATCATGAGATACATTATTTTCATTTAAAAATGGTATTAAACAGTAAAACTAAAAGAGATGGAGGGTTAATATTCAAAGCACTCCAACCTAGGAAACAATTTTCATTTCTAATCTTACAATTCTTCTTCAAAGAAAATGTTTAGTATGTTGTTTGTTCCTTACCACAAAAATATTGAAATGTATTTTTTATAAGACTTGAATATTTATGCACCGTTAGTGTAAAGTTTTTACACTACCAACACATCATTACATTTGTTTATTATGTTGTTTGTTCCTTACCACAAAAATATTGAAATGTATTTTTTATAAGACTTGAATATTTATGCACCGTTAGTGTAAAGTTTTTACACTACCAACACATCATTACATTTGTTTGAAAATCAATAACACTTAACAGATATGTGATAGATAATTAAAAAATGATTACATCATGTTATACATATTAAATCATTTTTATAAACAATTGTCCAAATAAAATATTGTTTCCACTTTTCCTAACTAAGCACCCCACCCTCCTTGTTTCCCCATCTTCCTTGTCATAAGAAAAACTTGGTAAGCCTCAGAAATCTCAAACATTAAATTGCTGGTCCAGCCAAGCCAGCACAACCACAACCACCACCAACAATGACGATGACACGGTGGAGCAACAGGTTCTTATGCGGACCCATCACAGATCCGAATATTCTCCAACACAACGACCCGAACCTGTTAAGGACCCTTCCCTTGTCCAAAGGAAACTCCACAAACTCACCTGCAACGTTTCTGAAGCTATTGCTTCACTTAAGAACCTTCTGGAACCTTCTATTTCACTTTCTTTCAATATCTTCTTCTTATTCTCCGTTACTATTTCTCAACCGCACCAGATTTGAACTTAAAAAAAATGTATAAAACGGCCGGTTTTTACCGGTTCACCGGTTTTGGTCAAAACCGGTCATTTTCACCGGTTTTGTTACTTGACCGGTATAACACCCACGCCGTACCGGTTAGAGGTCTGGTTAGCCGGTTTTCCAATCGAACCGGCCGGTACGGTACGGTTTTCTTATCATTGTTAGAAAGGTAATTCAAGGCCGCTAAAAAACCGTGAGCACTAAATTTATGAAAAAATATAGATATTTTTCATGAGTATTGAGGAAATTGTTGTTCCAAGTTCTCACATTTAACTGCCAGACGAGTCTTAAAATTTTAATAATCTTGTTTATATTATCATGTTTAACTAATGAACTTAAAGTAGAATCATTAAAATAGACATTAAAAAAATAAAACAGAAGAAGTAAAGATATTTATTAAAATCATTGTGAGTCCTAGACAATTGCACCTGGAATACTTACCCAACGCTGGCCCTAAGTAATATAAATATGAGAAACATTAACAAATGGTATAGAAGAGAAAAATGAAACTTTATTTTGTAAATTTATATTTTAATATATCAAGAAATTTTAGTTTTACAATACTAACTTTCTGTTTTCTATTCCTTAAACAATACCCTAGCTTATTATTAACACCAACCCTATAAATATACATCTAATACATTTTCTTCACTATCTTTTATGTGAAACATCACTTGGTTTTTAATAACATTTAGTTAAAAGACCTCTCAATGATAAGGATAACAATAACATAGGAACAATCAAATTAAGTCTACTTGAGGGCTTTACTGTTGGCACTCCCAAGTGCATATTTACAATCCTCATGGGTCAATCATAATTTTATAAAATAAAAAATAAAATTTTAATTAGTAAATGAGAAGTATTTTTTGGTACCATCAAAGGTATCCCCTCACCTTTTTAATAAGGAACTAATCCCTTTAGGGTTCATATATGCTCCTCCCAACAAGTGTCGCTATCAGGAATCAAATTCTTAATCTTCTATTCTTTGTGTGGATCTAACGGTGCCTTACATTATTATACTAATGCTTTATTGATAGAAAATGAGAAGTATGAATAGATACTTTAGAATACCAATAGTAATATCATGAAATTAAAACTAATTTCTTCTATCATAAAATAGTCAACATATCATTACATATTATCATTAACCACCTTTTACAATATAAATTTGTCACCAGCGGCAAGAAAATTAATTTTGTTTTGTATAAAGAGAAAAGTGGCTATCTATTTATTGAAAAAATTGAAAAACTGTGAAAACTGATCATTAAAAAGAGATTAGATAGACAATGCATATGGAGGGAAAAGTGAGCACCCCTCAAATGATTATTAAGTACTAACAAGGACTTTGGTCTAAGATAACCAAAAGGTTAAGGATTTTATTTTTGGGAACGACACTTGTTAGGAGGGCAACCATACCCCCGAAAGGGGTCAATTCCTTACTCACAAGGTGAGGGATACCATTGGTAGTAAAAAAAAGATTATTAAGTGAATGGGTATGTAGCATTTACCAATAAATTATTTAATGGGTTAAAAATAAGAATGTATACATTCTCATTTTAAATATGTTTTTTTCTCATGGTCCATAGGAGAAGGTGAAAGCTGAACAACACAACACCACAATCATAAAAAAAACGGTCTAGGCATCAAATTCTACTTCCAGTTTGAAATCCTGGACATATGATTACTGCAGATTCAACTACAACATCGGAATCTAAACCGCGACAAACATGGCAATCGATGACAGGAACTTGATCGAGGGTGTTCCAACGATAATGTGGACGACATTCATAACTAGAATCCTGGAAGGAGAGAAATGGAGAGAGAATAAGACTGGCAGAAAACAATTGCTAATTGAAATTATAATCTACTTGTGGCATTTAATGTTGCAGAAACATAAAACAATGATATGTTAACAATTTAAAGAAAAGATTCTGGAACATGGAAACAATCTACATGTATTTTCTAACTCATACATCACAAAGATGCGAATAAGCACAGTGGGGGATTAAAATCACAAGCCAGAATCACAGGATAAGGTAATGATTGGAGTAAGAATAAGCACAGTGGGGGATTAAAATCACAAGCCAGAATCACAGGATAAGGTAATGATTGGAGTAAACGCTAAAATCATAAATAGATTGAGAGAAAAATCACCAGATACATGCTTACAAACTTAGAGACCTGCGCCGGCTCCCGATGCGTCTCAATCTTACTAACTAAACCATGGAGACCTTTTGCTGGGCATGCCAAGCCACAACCCGCTCATAAGCCATGTCGCCTCCAAAAATATCCAAGGCACTGCCGACAGTAACATCGACACGCTCCATCCCAGCCAGTTTTATCCTCTCCAGATCAGCCATCACAGTCACACCACCAGCATAAGTAACAGGAATCTGACAAAACCAAATAGATCGATAGTGTTCATACAACACACGATTTTCTAAGAGAAACACTGTAAATATGACATAACACAAGTTTTTATTTGTCAAACAGCATTCTAGAGCCATAACCATTCAAATAGTGAAACATAATTTTCTATTATTTGGCATCATTAACAGAAATTCACATAAGCATGATTTAATGAAATTCCTTTAGTATCAAGAAATATGAAAAACTCAATTCAACATAAAAGATAACAGCTGATGATAAAATCGAAGTAGCTGAAGATAGTTACCAACCGGTGAATATTTACCAAGCAAAGCCACAAGCTCTTCATCGATTCCCAACCTAAAATGAGCAATCATTTAACATGAGATGTAATGTCAAATACTCCGCACATGAAGTTGTGCTTTTCACATATTGGTTTATAAATTCCGCTGACCTTGAACAAAACCATTGAATGCTACATATATTCTTTAATCAAGATTTTAAGATAACTAAGGAATGGATACTTTGAAATACACTTGCAGAATATTTTGATTGGCGCATGATATGTGTGTGTGTGTGTTTAGACAGACAGAGAGAGAGAGAGAGAGATTTTATCAAATTAACACTGGATTTAAGAAGGCAATAAAATGATAAGCCAAGTAAACAAATACCAAATTCAATGCATTCTACTGAATTATCTTTTCAAAAGCATATTTTTATTTGATAACTATTAACTGGTCAAATAAATTCCAAAATGACTAGGTCTAATTCTGAAACAATTCCTTTAAGCACAACACAATAATGGAAAAATGATTCATTATCATCAGTTAAACTACTTTGATATCATTCATACAGAAGCACAGGTTGAGTTCAAATTTGATATCTTAAGCATTCCAAATAAAACTGGTAAAATATTATTTGACCAGTCCAGTTCACTTGAGACAAAATGTCAAATGCATATTCTCAAATTGATTGTCAAAATTTAACATAAGAAACTTGGAGCCTGTCCAATAGTTGAAAAAGTAGGCTCAATATTAAACTAGTATTTATACAGAAAATGAAACCGATGCCAGAATCATGGGTGGTACTCATATTTGAGACTCGATGCAAGAAAAAAATATTGGCCCTAAATTTATTAAACTTTTTTTCATATACAAAGCTTTTTATGGGGATTGAGGAAAGTGTGTGACTACGAATGCTCACACTTTTCAATGAAGGTATTTTTTTAACATGTCTTCTGGTGTCAATTATGAAACCAAGAAACCCAAAGAACAAGTAGCATGCAGAACATGCTTCTATTTCTTTCCGGGTTACATTATTATTATTTCTATATGGAATTCTTAGTTTTCTAACTAATTCTACTTTCAGAATCTTTGTCCTTTATATGTAACTTAAGACATTAACAATTATTACTTACTTTTTCCCTTCAACATCAACACCATGAACCAGAAACTCATCAGCAAAGTTGGCAAGAAATTGCATTACTTCCGCATCAAGTGACACATCACTGAACTTCTGCCATCTATCAGTGACAATTGCATATTTACCTTCCTGAACATTGGAAACCATAAACATAATCATATCTTTCCATGTCATAAATATTCAACATACTTTTAAATTATCAGTCAACTACCTAACACAATCCTCTTCTTTTATTTGGACTTAGGATATTTAGATAACATAATAAAATTGTATTGACTCTTAACATATATATCAAATTGTCAACAGATGAAACTATTTGCTAATGATTGATTAACATTTTTTTCCCATCCTCAGATTACATGGGATTGTACCTGAGAATTTGAATACTTTTGGCCTAGTATTAAAATACTTCATCTTTCTTCCAGAATAACCCTTTTCTAGGACACAATTTACCTTCCAATGAAAAGAGAACCATTTGTACCTTTTTTCTGCAACTGAGATCTAGCACAAGCCTCTCTTTTCCAACAATTCGAACAAGATCTTTTAACCTTTCAAGATCCATTTGTCCATTGCTGAATACATACTGCAAAGACAGACATAAGTAAATGCAGTGAATTCAAGAGGCAGACCTATTTTACTATTTAGTGAGTGATGTTGTCTCAATGGACAAATGGGAATTATTGTTTATTTTTTATTTGTTTGTAGGAATATCTTATCGTCTTTCTTAGTAATCTTCTAGTCTAACAATATATTTTATCTATCATAAAAAATGTGGATCGGAATATAAAAGTTGAACAAACTAAAGAAAGAAAGAGAGAAGAGATAAAACTTACAGAGGTGACAATGACATGGCTTGCTCCTTTCTCAATGTAACTCAAACAATTGTCAGAATTTATTCCCCCTCCTACTTGCAAACCCCCTAAATTTTATCAGTCCTCCACCGTAAGTTCAGCAGAGGAAAAATCTGTAAGTTTTAAACATATCATCAACCATAAAGGAAAAAGGGGGTGCGAAATAACTTGAAAGCAGCCATTCACATGGTGATCTTGTTATGACAGACATTTCATGGTTGTAAATGTTAGCATGGAGTCGAAACAGGTCATAGACAAATCTAAGGCTAAGGGCGAAGTCTGTGATACAAAGTCTGACGTCAATAAAAATGCCCAACCAGAACTCAGACAATTCTCACCAAAAAATTACAAAAACATGCTACTGGACAAAAGCCATATGGACATTGGCCATATAATTATGTCCATTATTTAACCCAAATTCAATAGCTTATGTTTTGGAGTTTGAATTTGATCCAGAGTTACTTTATACATTAATGGGAAACAAAAAGGCACTACATAGGTAATAAAACTAAGTACTTTAACTTCAAGTAATTGTATCATATTGTGGACCACATCACTTGATGTGGCTGCAATGTCATGGGTGCGATGTTGCATCACTTTGCAATTGTGGTGTGACACCGGAGCATAATGATGTGGTCATATCGGACCACAACACAACAGCATCGGACCGCCGGACCACAACGCAACCTTAGCTAATAGCATTTGGGTCCCAATAGACCACATCAGACTGCATCAAATTTTATAAAAAAAATAATCACAAAAAATTTACACCGTAATTACTGCAATCTGATCGCAACAACCAAAATGACCACAATTGCAGTAATTGCAACCGTGACCATAGTCACGGCCACATGTTAAAACATTGCTTCAAGTAAAAGCTTTTATTAGTTGAAATAGGTGATACGGTCACCATATGATCACTACAACAACAATCAAGCCTTAGTCCCGCTGGGTGGGGTGGTTCCATGAGTCAAACAATGTCATAATGCTTTATTATCATGTACATTGATAAAACATTGATCTCTAAATCTTTCATAATCGTTTTGCTTATGGTTTTTCTTGGCCTCCATATGTCTATAGAAATTAGACTACACACTATTTGAGCTACTCTCCTTACTAAGACTTTTAACGGTCTCCTCCACACATGGTCAAACTACTTAAAGCTCGATTCTACAATTGTTTCTACAATAGAAGCTACTCAAACTTTCTTCCTAATCCATACATCCCTAACCTATGTTGTCTAGTATGTTCAGTTATCCAACACAACATTCCCATTTCCGCTACATTGAGTTTATTCTCTTGTTGACACTTTACTGCCCAACATTGGGTCACATACACTACAGATCTTATTGTTGTTTAGTACAATTTCCCCTTAAGCTTGAACGACACCTTTCTATGAGATATAACACTTGATGTACTCTACCATTTCATCCACCCCACTTGAATCCTATGGTTTACATCTACCTCAATTTCCCCATCATGTTGCATGATTGACCCAAGACTTTAAATCTAGTGACTTGTAGCATGATATGATCTTCAATTTTTACCTCTACAGTAGGTTATGTCTGCCTCTTGCTAAACTCGCACTCCTTCGTCACAAAAGCCACCAGCTTCTAAAGTTTGTCTCCACATTTCTAACTTCCCATTTAATTCCTCTCCCGATTCTTTTAGTAGGACAATATCATCCACAAAAGGCATGTATTGCGACACTGGTTCTTGGATATGCTCAATAAACATATCCAAGATCAACATAAACAGGTGGGGATTAAACCTTGAGCCTTGGTGTAGTATTCATAGTAGCACCATATGATCACTAATAATGCAAAACCTCTTATAGATATTATGACTTCTATCAAAAATCATACCTACACACAAACCATTGAAATCTAAATTCTTCATAAAGGTTTCGACTATGGTTTTTCTTAATCTTCCTCTACCTCTAACTATTGGGGGAAAATGGAAACAAATTAAGAAAGCTTTGATAATACCAGGATAAGCATGCAATGCTTCAAGTGTAGCAGCTTTGCTCAAAGGATCTGCACCAAGCATGATGACATGACCACCAGTAAGTCCATCTTCTTTGTAAAGAGTAGCATACTCTGCTGCTGACTTATCAGATTCAAAATTGGTCACAGGATTCGACTCGTCCCCTTTCAAATCTTGAAGGGTCGAACCAACAATTTGTTTCACTTTCCCCTACAATAAGCATAAACATCAAATTAATCACCACAATAAATAGAATCCCAAAAATAACTATCACATAAAAAACAGCTCAATTTTACCCCTTCATGTGCTACTAAATAATAACAACAGAGTAACTAAATTGATCAAATGGCAGCGTAATTTGCCCATAAACCATGTTTATGGACAAACTACTGAAATCTAAATCCTTCTTAATAGTTTCACGTCATTCACCCAAAAAAATTCTCGGTCTCTCTCTACCTATAATGTTGTAACTGTCGCAATTGCCCTTCGTTTGATTTACTTTTCTTATTGTGACTTCTTCGGGTCAAACCATGTACAGCGAAATTCTCCCATATTTTGTAGAAATTCTCCCATATTTTGTAGAAATTCTTTAGCTTTCTCTCTAATGCATTCGCTCATACTAATTACATCTTATATAATTACCCTCCATTTGATCTATGGTTCTTACTATTTTGATTCGGATGTTTATTATGGGACAGTGTCTTTGTTAAATTTTATATTATCATTTCATTAATTAACTTGTAAGAATTGTAGCTTGTGTAGCAGGACCTTGTTTGAGTGTATAGCATTTTAGAGAAGTACTCACTTTTTTAGACAAATGTTACATAAATTTCCTTGAAATTAAAATATATGATATAAATTGATATTATTTTCCAAATAATAATATATAATATGAATTTTTATAAACTAAGGCTCATTTTTTCTTACACGTAACCCAGAAAATAAAATATCAGGACCTGATCTAATTCATTACTAGTAATCACATATTTGTTTAATGTGTATAAATAAATGAAATATATAGATTTCAAATATGCCCAAAAAGTCAAAGATTCTATTATGTGAGTTTGGGAATAATAGTAACTCATTCTAAAGGGATTAGTTTCTTTCCTTAACCATTGGATTAAGGATACCTAGGAATACCTTGCTTATATTAAGTGTAAAATGTATGGACTATCAGGGTAAAGATTTACACGCAGTCAGTACATATGCACTTCATTTGTATTACATTTTCCGAAAAGTCAATATGAATGAAAATGAATAGTAGATGATGGACCCATAGTGTATAAAACTTTCACCCTGTGAGTATAGTGTCTACATTTATTCTCTTGTGACAAACAAAAAAAATGAAATAATGACTAGTTTTAAGAGAAAGAAAAAAAGAGAGAAAAAGAAAAGGGGTGGCATGCCTTGTGTATATCAATACAGGGACGGAACCGAACAGCGCAGTGAATAGAAGGAAGAGATTTCCCTGTTCAGAATAATAATAAAAAAATAGATAAGAAAAAGAAAAGAGTAATACATATATATATATATATATATATATATATAAAGAGAGAGAGAGGGAGAAGGAAGTTAGTTACTGGAAGTTGAAGGAGGAATGAGCGTAACATAAGGAAGCTTCATTGGAACAGAGAATGAGGGTTTTATGAAAACAGTGAAGGAATTGGAGATTCGATTTGCAGAGAGATTTTGCATTTTTATCAAACTTCAAAGCGATGCTATGATGCAATGGAGATGAGGGAATGACGGCGGTGGCTGATAAGTTGATTTGTGGAAGCTGCTTGCCGCTGATGCCTTCTCACCTTATTTTTTGTTTGCTAATAATAATAAAACAATGATAATATATCTATAAGGTGCAGATCCACTTACTCCAATAATATGTTTTTTGAACTTACAATGGGTTTGGATGGTCCGGATAATGCATTACTCAAATCCGCGTGCTTTGTTTTTGGACACTCATGCTAATACCCGCCGGTATACTACCTGCGGGTCCTTGGGTACCCATAAATTCAAAATATTAAAAAATAATTCCAAGTAATTTATGTATTTGTATATTTGTTTCATACGATCTTATATGTTATTTAGACAATTAACAAGAGAAAAATTATAAAACTTAATTAAAAGTTTAAAAAACAACGTAATTTGACTATTAAACCCAACTCATTTTACTCTAACAAACATTAAAAATAACTTCAACATTATAATGAAAAATTGTATGAACTCTTCGATTAATATAACATTATATCATACATATGAATTAACAACATAATATCATTGCTTAACAACATAACAATCACATTTATGAATTAATATGATATTATAATTATGAATTAATATGATATTACAATATAGATTACATGATATTACAATTAGGTTGTTATATATATTTATAAAGAAATAACGGGTTCGAGTAGCCACGAGTCTGAGTACCTTATTACCCGGACCCAGACCCATCTAACAATGAGTCTTAAAATCGCGGGTCTCAATTATCCATGGGTCCAAAACATAGACCCAGACCCGACCAATTGCGGATATTTTTGCGGGTACACGCAGATCTGGGTACCCATTGTCATCTTTACTTACTCTACATCTCAGTCATCAATTCTAGGGAAATTTAATGGTTTAGATATATCCATTAATTCAAATTATTGGATTTCCCTAGAATGACTAAGATGTAAAGTAAATTTTTTAAACTTACTCTTGGAGTCAATGAATCTTATATATATATATATATAAGGATATAATAATGTGACAATAAATAAAAATGAGAATAATTAATATGAACAATTTTATTTTATTTGAATGATCAAGATTAAAAGGTCATGCATATGATTATCATATGATCAGTAACTAAATCTCAATTCTAACATTGATTATAAGGCTAAAATTTATTATTCTCACAGTTTTTATATGATAACTATCATCCCTTATATATATATAACATTTTTACAGGATCATTATTCATATTTATTTTTTATTAACTATTAAATAAAAATAACACAAATGAATGATGGATATAAATTTTTATATTGTTAGTGTATAGATAGATATTATACTATGAAAATAATAATAGCACATTTTCATTTAGGTTTTTATATTAAATTAGTTTTGAATAAATTTAAATTACTATTTTAATCATTTTTTTAAAACACATACCTATATTAGTCCCTTGGTCAATATGGATCCCTTATGTTAAGGTGATGTGACATGTTATCTTTGCACATAAAGATATGTGACATTTCAATGATGATTTTTTTTAGTGATTTAGCAAAACTATATGGTTTAAGATATATTTTTGTAAAGAAAATTAAAGACACAAAACAATGACATTATATTTATTTCCTCTTATCCACAAAAAAAACTATTTTAATTCGTCAAAATTTACATAAATAATATATGAGTGGGGATCCACTTACTCCACATCTTAGTCATCAATTCTAATGAAATCTAATGGTTTAGATCTACCCATTAATTCAAACCATTGGATTTTCCTAAAATTGATGGCTAAGATGAAGAGTAAGTTTGGAGTTAATGGATCATTCATCATAATATATTAGTTCATATTTCCTCTTTAAAAACACGCCAAGAAAACAATAATGTTTTTTGATCATGGCTTTTATTAGATGAGAAATTTGGTTAGGCATTTCAGAATTAACTATGATATATTGTCTCACTCTTTTTTTTGGTACAATTTGGCAGTATTAATAGGAGAATTCTTCTAAAAAATAGAAGAATGATCTTCAACTAAACTATCAGGGGAGGGATCCACTTACTCCAAAAGTAAGTGAAATTTTTTTATTCTATATCATGATAATTCATTCTTGGGAAATTCAATGGTTTGAATTGATGAGTAATTTAAACCATTGGATTTTTCAAAATTTGATAGCTAAGATGTGGAGTAGGTTTTTTCCACTTACTCTTGGAGTAGTTGGATCAATCCCCAACTACCAAACCTATAAACTAAACTAAAGAAGTGCTACATTTTCAGTCTCTCAACATAGATCTCAGGTTCATGAGCTATATTTTAAGTCAATCTTGGCCACCATTCCTTTGGTAAATGTCATGGCAACTTTCCTGGTGTTAATTTCATGATGCCTAATGCTCCATTTATAATCCATTAGTACAGAAACTGTGTTGAAACACTTAGATATGTCTATGTTTTAATTCCTCCTTGACTCATGTCACAAACATACATTGGGTCTATTATGAATAGCAATAAGATTGCATCCATTTGTAGGGATAAATAAATAACTAGAGAGGTAAGAGTGCTCATTGCTCATCTTAAGAAGTTTTGGGGTGAAGATTGATAGAATTGTTAGAATTAATCCTTACTATAAACAGAAAGTAGTTGAGTTTGACATACTATAAATAGGTGTATGTGTATTTTCTAATTTTAATAATGCATGAGATATTCTTTCCATTACTCTCTCTTTTCTCTCTAAACTCACAATCTTCTTCTTCCTGTTATTGCACCACCACACTTTCACTCTCCAACAAATTGGTATCAAGAGCGAGGTTAGATCCAAGGAAATTCTTCTTCTTCTTCAAATCACCACATTATCATCTTATTCGATTCTCTTCTCCCTTCACTGTTCTTGCTGATTTTTCTTGATTCTTGCATCACGATGGCTCAATCAAGCACAAGTTTCCAACACACACTTCCTATTCTTGATGGAAAGAACTAGAATTGCTGGAGTATTTAGATGAAAGCTATATTGGGTGGCCAAGAACTCACTTAGATTGTTGAAGATGGGTTTTCGGCTCTCAATCCAGAAGCTTCAGATCAAGAAAGATTGGTGTATAAGGAGAACAAGAAAAGGGACTGCAAGGCTATGTGTCTTCTTCATCAATGTGTAGATGAGGCACATTTTGAGAAGATTGCCACAGCAAGATCATCTCGAGAAGCTTGGGAAATCTTGGAAAAATGCAACAAAGGTGTAGAACAATTAAAGAAAGTAAGGTTGCAGACTATGAGAAGACAATATGAGCTTATGCAAATGGATCCAAACGAGAGAGTGACACAATATTTCAATAGGGTGATTAGTCATAAAAATACAATGAAGGCATGTGGTTAGGTGATTTCTAATCAAACTTTGGTAGAGAAGGTGTTAAGGACCTTGAATCCAAGGTTTGACCATATAGTTGTAGCCATTGATGAATCAAAGAAGATGGAGGATTTAAGAGTAGATGAGTTACAAGGCTCACTTGAGGCTCATGAACAAAGGCTTATTGAAAGATCCACAGATAGGCAGCCATTGGATTAAGCATCGCAAGTTCAGACCTCAAGAAGAGGGAACTACAATTGCAGAGGTGGATACAAAAACCAAGGGAGAAGCAGAGACTATAAGGCAAGAAGCTTTAACCAAGATCAAGAAAGTCTTGATCAAGAACAAAACAAAAGCTATCCTAGAAGATATGGATTCAATTCCAATAGAGGTGGCAAGAGGAAGCTAGATAGGAAGAAGATCAAATGCTTCAATTGCAACAAGATTGGACATTTCTCTTCTGAATGTCAATCACAGCCTATACAATATGACTACAATAGCAGGAAGCACAATGATGCACACATGGTGAAGGAAGAAATGAACCACATGACAGGCCATAGAGATTGGCTTGTTAATTTTGATTCAAGCAAGGGCAACAAGGTTAGATTTGTAGACAATAGACTCATTCAAGCAGAAAGGACAGGAGATGTCTTGATTCAGAAGAAAGATGGCAAGAAAGCAATGATCACAGATGTTCTTTTTGTGCCTAACATGAAGACAAATTTAATCAGCTTGGGTCAGTTGTTGGAAAAGGGTTTTTCTGTGAATATGCAAGGAGGTTGCTTGGAAGTTTATGACTCACCTGATAGAAAGATCATAAGGGCTCAATTGACACAAAACAGGACATTTCAAGTCAACCTGAATGCAATTGAGTCACAATGTTTCAACACTGAAATCATCACAAATGATTCTTTGATTTGGCACATGAGACTAGGTCATCTCAACTTCAAAGATCTTAGTCTCATTAAGTCAAAGGACATGGTGCTTGGTCTGCCTTCAATTCAGATGCCTAAGGAAGTGTGTGATAGCTGTTTGGTGAGCAAGCAACCAAGGACAACTTTTAGCAAATTCACTGCATCTAGAGCTAACAATCTGCTACACATTGTATACTCTGATGTATGTGGGCCTTCAGAGGTTCCATCCTTAGGTGGAAACAAATACTTCATGATTTTGGTCGATGATTATAGTAGAAAGTTGTGGTTGTATCTGATCAAAGCAAAGAGTGAGGTGTTCTCCGTGTTCAAGATATTCAAAAGCATGGCTGAAAAACAATCTAAAAAGTCCATAAAGATGTTGAGGAAAGATGGAGGAGGTGAATATACCTCAAGGGAGTTTGAAGCCTTTTGCAAGGAGCAGGGGATTGTGCATGAGATAACAACCTCATACACTCCTCAACACAATGGGGTTGCTGATAGGAGGAACAAAACCATTATGAACATGGTTAGAAGCATGCTTAGAATCATAGAATTACCACAAGGTCTATGGGGTGAAGTTGCTACTACTGCAGCTTATGTGTCGAACCATTGTCCAACAAAGAGGCTTGCTTTCAAGGTGCCTGAAGAGGTGTGGACAAGAGTGAAGCCATCAGTAAGCCATTTCAAGATCTTTGGGTCTTTGTGCTATAAGCATATCCCTGATCAAAGAAGAAGAAAACTAGATGATAGGAGTGAAGCAATGGTGTTTGTTAGCTATCATGCCACTGGTTCTTACAAACTTCTCAATCCAAGAACAAACTAAGTGTTTTTCAGCAGAGATGTGCATTTTGTGGAGTCAAGTTCTTGGAAGAATGACAAGTCTATGTCAATGACTTGTGTGCAAATTCCAATTGAATGGTCATATAAGAATCAAAACCAACATGAATCTGAAAAAGTGACTGAAATTGAACCAGAACCAGTAAGTTCTTATGATAGAAATGATGGAAACAAACCTACTAGAACAAGGAATCTACCTGCAAGACTTAGAGACTGCATAATCTCACCTGATGATGTAGTAAGCAATGAAGGAGAACTAGTGCAATTTATAGCACTATTTGCAGATACAGAACCACTTTCTATAGATGAGGCAGTGCACAATGAGGTATGGAAATAAGCCATGAATGAAGAGTTGAGGTCAATCCGTAAGAACAAGACATGGGAGTTGGTTCAACCTCCAACAGATAAAGTGCTTATTACTGTGAAATGGGTCTTTAAGACAAAGTTGAATCCTGATGGCACTACGGCTAAACACAAGGCCAAACTTGTTGCTAAGGGCTTCATGCAAAGAGAAGGAGTGGATTTCTCTGAAGTTTTTGCACCAGTAGCAAGGTTAGAAACTATGAGATTGATTGTGGCTCTAGCAATCAAGCTTAAGTGGGAGATGTGACATCTAGATGTGAAGGTTAAATTCCTAAATGGACCACTTGAAGAGTGTGTCTATGTTCAGCAGCCTTTAGGCTTTGTTATAAAAGGCAGTGAGCACAAAGTGTACAAACTGATAAAGGCCTTGTATGGTTTAAGGCAAGCACCAAGGGCTTGGAACAAGAGAATAGATTCATTCTTCTCAAGCACAGGGTTCAAGAAGTGTGATGTTGAGCATGGAGTGTACATTAAGTCAATAAGCAACAATGACACACTAATCATCTGCCTATATGTAGATGGTCTGCTAATTACAGGCAACAATGCAAGTGGAATTCAAAAGGTGAAACTCAAGCTGAAATCAGAATTTGAAATGACTAATATGGGTAAGCAAGCATATTTTCTTAGCATTGAATTCACTCAAGTTAGTGAGGGAATGTTGATGCACCAAAGAAAGTACATTGATGATTTCTTGGTAAAGTTCAAGATGGTGAATTGTAATGCAGCAGAGATACCAACAAAGGTGAATTTGAAGCATGATAAGGCTGAGAATGAAGATGCAGTGGACAGCACCCTATATAGACAGATGGTTGGCTGTTTAAGGTTTGTTTGTCACACAAGACCTGAAATTTCTTATAGTGTTGGCTTGGTAAGTAGGTTTATGAGTGATCCAAGAAAGCCACACCTTGTAGCAGCCAAGAGGATCCTTAGGTACTTGAAAGGCACAAACAGATTTGAAATTTTATTTTCCAATCAGACATCAAATTGCAGCCTGCAAGTTGGTGCCTATTCTAACTCAGATTGGAGTGGTGATATGCTGGAAAGGAAGAGTATTATGAGGTATGTTTTCATGCTCTATGGATCTCCTATTTCGTGGTGCTCTAAGAGGCAAGAAGTGGTGGCTTTATCCACTTGTGAAGCTGAGTACATTTCAGCTTGTCATGCAGCATGTCAAGCCTTATGGCTAATCTCATTGCTTGAAGAATGGAAGCTTGGCTTTGATGGAACAATAGAGCTGCAAGTTGACAACAAATCTTCCATCAACCTTGCTAAGAATCCAGTTGCACATGGGAGAAGCAAGCATATTGAAAGGAAATACCATTTCCTTAGAGATCAAGTTGGAAAAGGGAAGATCAACTTGAAGCATTGCAAGACTGAAATTCAAGTTGCTGATGTGATGACAAAGCCACTCAAGGTGGAAAGGTTTAGAGATTTAAGAAGACTTTTGAATGTTGTAGAATGCAGTTTATAATATAGATTAAGTGGGAGTGTTAGAATTAATCCTTACTATAAACATAAAGTAGTTAAAGGTAGTTGGGTTTGATATACTATAAATAGGTGTATGTGTATTTTCTGATTTTAATAATGCATATGAGGTATTCTTTCCATTACTCTCTCTTTTCTCTCTAAACTCACAGTCTTCTTCTTCCTGTTACTGCACCACCACACTTTCGCTCTCCAACAATAACATGGTGGAGATTTAGGTGTGAAGAAATCTAGTTTCGGGTTGAAAATTTTGTTTGCCATTATGAAATATGGACTAATATGGTACTTATGGAAATCTCGATGAAACGACTTTGTTTCACTCACCATGTAAACTTTTCCATTGTGGAAATGCCATGTATGCAGAGAATGTCCATGTCACCCATTATGTTACCATTAGCATATTAGTTTTGAAATTTGAGAACTCAAATGATAATTTAAATTTATTGTACACTAGATTAATGCTCACGGAAAACATGAAAGACCTAAATAAATATTTAATAATATGTGCGAAGACCTATTTACATTTTGTAGTGTATCAATTTATCACTAAAAAAAAGAAAACCTAAAATTAATAAGACTGGGTTTGAAAATCAATTGAATTTTTTTGGTACAATAGAAATTAAAAACAATATAAGCTGATACACAACCTCTAACTCATGCATCGATGGAGGAGCACCGTTGCAATTTAATGCATGGTGGTAGTGACATAGTGTGGCTTCAATGATGATGTAGACAATAACAATGATTATGCAAGCATGACAAGAGCATAATGCAGAAATTGTTTATTACATTTTTTGTTGTTGGTGTTTTTGCCTTCTTTTTTCTTATATATCTAGTATTTTCTTGTGTTTTTTCCATAGTTTTAAAAACCATTTCGTACCGATCGGTTAAACCAGTGAACCGGTCTCTATACTGGTACGATACAACAATTATATCGGTCATGGAATTATACCGGTCAAAACTGGCCAAAATTGATCATATCGGTCAATTTTCAATTAAACAGTACCGGTCAAACCGATCGATTTTTATTTAAAATTATTTTTTTTAATGAAAATAAAATTTTTTATTGTTTTTTTATTGATTTTTCAACATTAAGGTTAATATATTATATATGTATATCTAATTTCACCAGTATGCGATTTAATTTGTGAACAACCAGTTGAACCGCTATATCACTAAATCAGGCCCTACTGGTTTGATGACCGATACGCTATTAATAACACTGATTTTTTAAATTGGATCTGTAACACCCTAGATTTTAAAGTCATTAAATTATAGTATCAGTCCTGGGAGTCTCGCTTGAGCGAGAGAATCGTAGCCTGGGCGAGAGAGGCTCACTTAGGAGGGTGAAATCATGGGCTATATACTGAAGGATTCTCGCTTGAGCGAGAATTGCCTCGCTTGAGCGAGAGTGGTCTCGCCTGGGCGAGAAAAGTGGCATTCAGGACTTGTCGAGGCTGTAAGATCCTCACTTGAGCGAGAGGATCCTCTGTAACACCCCAAATTTTAATCTTTAAAATTATAGTATCAGTCCTGGAAGACTCGCTTGATCGAGAGATTCTCGCCTGAGCGAGAAAGGATCACCTGGGAGGGTGAAATCCTGGGCTATACTGGAGGATTCTCGCTTGAGCGAGAGTTGTCTCGCTTGGTCGAGAAATGGCAATTTTGGGCTGTTGACACTGTGCGATTCTGTTTTTTTAACAGTGTAATCAATTACACAATCCTTGTAATCGATTACATGCTGATAAACTAATCAGACCCGTGTATTTTACATGATGTAATCGATTACACTATAATCGTAATGGATTACAACATATTAAAAGCATTAGATATGTGCATTTTTAACTGATGTAATCGATTACACCATATGGCAGTCGATTACACTTACGACGATGCTCTTTAAAATAGAAACCCCAAACACATTTTAGGGTTAGAACTTTGAAGAGAAGAGAGAGAAGAGAGCTTTTCAAGAGCAAGGAGCCTTAGGACTCATCTTAGAGCTTGAGAAGAGGTAAACCTCTTGCTTCTAACTCTTCTTCTTCCTCTCTAACTTGTTTTGGGTATGTTGGATTTATTTTCAAAACATGAGAAACCATGGAAACTCATCCTTTAGAGTTATGGTTCGTTTTATGTTGTTCTTATCTTGTAAACTCTTGGTTTAGAGATAGTATCTCAAGAATGGAAAGGGTTGTGGGTTGACTCATGAAAACCCCAAAAACCCTAAAAGTGAAAATGTGGTAAAAGGAGAGAATGAGTAAAATGCTAGAGGTAGAAGATGAGTTTACCCCCAAATATTGAAATATGAGATGTTATACATGTTTTAGATGGTTAAATATTGATGATGAATATTTTGTATGATTAAATGATGCAATATAAGTTGTTTATGTGATATTTGGAATAAATGACTAACAATGTATATGTGGTGGGATGAGGAAAGATCCTAAGGTTGGAGGCGGTGTCGGTGGAACTCGAGAAGTTGCCAAGAACCAAACCCAACACTCGCCGAGGTAAGGATAAGTCTTTAATTTTGCATTTGAAATAGAAAATGTGTATTTTCTGGTTATGCAAGACTAAGTTGTACATTACGCATTTAATATAAACATATATGGGTGTGTTTATATTAAAGAAGGCGTAGATTTACGGAAAAGGAAAATGTGTGTATTTACGGGTTATGCCATAATTATATTGTAAATCACGTGTTTAGCATAAACATATATGGGTGTGTTTATACTAAAGATGGTGTGGATTTACAGGAAATGATTGATGGTGAATTCGATGGAAAGAAAATATATTTTTAGCCGACCATGAATGGTTAGCGACTTTGGCTCAAGTTATGTAGCAATGATTTGGCTCAAGCTATGTAGCAATACTTTGGCTCAAGTTATGTAGCAACACTTTGGCTCAAGTTATGTAGCAAAACTTTGACTCAAGTTATGTAGCAATGCTTTGGCTCAAGCTATGTAGCAATACTTTGGCTCAAGTTATGTAGCAACATTTTGGCTCAAGTTATGTAGCAAAACTTTGGCTCAAGTTATGTAGCAATGCTTTGGCTCAAGCTATGTAGCAATACTTTGGCTCAAGTTATGTAGCAACACTTTGGCTCAAGTTATGAAGCAAAACTTTGGCTCAAGTTATGAAGCAAAACTTTGGCTCAAGTTATGTAGCAATGCTTTGGCTCAAGCTATGTAGCAACACTTTGGCTCAAGTTATGTAGCACAATGCTTTGGCTCAAGCTATGTAGCAATACTTTGGCTCAAGTTATGTAGCAACGCTTTGGCTCAAGCTATGTAGCAAAACTTTGGCTCAAGTAATGTAGCATAAAATGAATTTATAAAACAAATGGTTTACTAACCCCTTTAAAATGTGGATTATCTTATAATAGTATTTATTGCTTCGATGACTTACTCCCTTGTGTGTTGTGTGTTTTTGTTATTGATAATCCCATTGCAGGTAAATAGATGAATGAAGTATGATAGGTCGGGAGCTTTAGGAGCTTTAGACTTCGGATTCACTATTTATGTTTCGTATTCTAAATGACTACTTGTGGATTTAAATGTTTGTAATAATGGCTAACTATTAGTTGAATATTTGTAACCATGCGTAATGTTATTCTGGAGGATCAGAACCTTTGAGGTCTTAGTACTCATAGGGAATGATATAAATGAATTATGTTTTTCTGCAATATGAATTGGATGATAATATAATAGGTTAAAAGATTTATGTTCAAGGAATGATTCATGGATTGAGTGTGATGAGAGAAATAAGATTTTGGAGTAAGGATATTAAATTGGTAATGTGAGTTATGAGTGATTGCATGGAATTGAATTAAAATGAGAAAAAATTTCAAGGGTAGAATTTGGGTCCTTACATCCTCGCTTGAGCGAGAGCTGCCTCGCCTGAGCGAGAAATCCCCCTTGCTTGAGCGAGAGAGTTAGATCTGAAATTTTAAACAGGCGTGATTTCCTCGCCTAAGCGAGAATGGGCTCGCTTGAGCGAGAACCCGACGATTTCACTTTAAAATAGAAACCCCAAACACATTTTAGGGTTAGAACTTTGAAGAGAAGAGATAGAGGAAAGCTTTTTCAAGAGAAAAGAGCCTTAGGAATCATCTTAGAGCTTGAGAAGAGGTAAACCTCTTATTTCTAACTCTTCTTCTTCCTCTCTAACTGGTTTTGGGTGTATGGATCTCTTCTCAAAAGTATGAGAAACCATGGAAACTCTTCCGTTTGAGTTGTGGTTCGTTTTATTTAGTTTCTCTCTTGTAAACTCTTGGTTTAAAGTTAATATTCAAATAATGGAAAGGGTTTGTGGGTCGATTTATGAAAACCTCAAAACCCCCAAAAGGAAAATGTGGTCATAAGAGGAAATATGTTAAATGTTATACGATGAAGAATATGTTGTGTGTGGTTTGTTTATAATGATGATGTGTTATGAGTTGTTGATTTGTTATAAGAAGTGAATGTTTATTATGATAAACACATATGGGTATGTTTGTAACAATAATTGTGTGTGATAAGTGTTTAATGACAATAAATGGACGAGATTATTTGATATGACAATGATTGTGTTATGAGTATGTGTTCTAATGTTGAATACAATGTGAATATGTATGTCTTGAATGGTTGGAAACTCCTAATGAAGTAGTTTTGGAAACATTGAACATGTATGAAACTCTTGTGTGTCTGACGATGAAATATGAGTCGTTTATGTGTTATTTTGAATAAATGACTGATATTGTTGTTATTGGTGAGAATGAGGAAAGATCCTAAGGTTGGAGGAGATCGTGGAGGAAACTGGTAAAGTTACTCAAAAACTGACCCCCAACAGTCACCGAGGTAAGGATAAGTCTTTACTTGTGCATTTGAAATAGAAAATGTGTGTATTTTCTGGTTGTACCATAATTGTATTGTGAATCACGTATTTAGTATAAACATATATGAGTGTGTTTATACTAAGGATGACGTGGATTTACGGGAAATGATTGATGGTTAAATCAATGAAAAGAAAATATATTTTTAGCCGACCATGAATGGTTAGCGACTCTGGCTCGAGTTTATGAAGCAAAACTCTGGCTCGAGTATATGAAGCAAAACTCCGGCTCGAGTATATGAAGCAAAACTCTGGCTCGAGTATATGTAGCACGTTTTTGTTTTAAAAAGAAAAGAAATTTTTTAGCCGACCATGAATGGTTAGCGACTCCGGCTCGAGTATATGAAGCAAAACTCCGGCTCGAGTATATAAAGCAAAACTCCGGCTCGAGTATATGAAGCAAAACTCCGGCTCGAGTATATGTAGCACGTTTTCGTTTTAAAAGAAAAGGGAATCTGCTTTTAGCTAACCTTAAAGGGTGTAGCGACTTCGGCTCAAGTAATGCAGCAAAGAAAATGAATTTAAAAATGGTTTATACTATTATAATGATGTTTATTGAGCTATTGACTTACTCATTTGTATGTTTTGTGTATTTGTCATTGATAATCCTATTGCAGGTAAACTAGTGAATTGAGAAGACTCGGTTTGGAGCCTTAGGAGCTTTAGAATCTGGATTCATCTAATTGCTTTTTGTATCTAATTGACTATTTGCGGATTCGATTGATTACAACAATGGTCATTATTTATTCGGATACTTATAACTGGATGTACTGTTATTTGGAGGACTTTACTTTTGGGGTCTTAAAACCCGTGAGGAATTATTAATATGAATTAAGTTTTTCTGCATTAGGAATGTATGTATGAATACCGCATGATAAACAGTCAGGAAATAATCAAGGTAAATAATATAATGTATTTTCGGTTACTAATCATAAAATATGTACAAAATGAATGTTGGCATAAGTTAAAATAAGAAAAATTTTCAAGGGTAGAATTTGGGTCCTTACAAGATGCTAGTGGGTTTATATATATATATATATATATATATTTGGAAATATGATTTGCAGAAATAGAAATATCCCTTGTATATGCCACATTTTACATGGTGATAGAATATGTTTACGATTTCATATAGTTTTAAAAATTTACAAAAAAAAGGCCACAAAACCCTATAAAATTATATTTTGTCCTATTTCACTTTATTGTATTTAGAAAATTTTCAGTGTGAAATTATGCTATATTTGTTGCTTTTAACTTACACTCTAGGATTTAATTAGGACTTTAGGATTGTTTTTAGCTTTTATTTTTTTTGTTCAGGTTGAGCGGGTGATCTCGGTGTTGTGCACAATGAATAAATTAAAACCAAAAACAGTAAATATTAGATGCGAGAAAATGGAAGTATGTGTTGAGACATTGAAAAGACCAATCGAAGGACCAGAAGAAGTTCAGAGCATGGAATAGGGCATAATAAAAGTCGCCATGAGCCTGGATTGAAGAGAAGTAACTTGGAGTGAAGACACCACACACAATCGGGTCGTGTTTGGGCACATGGTTGTGTTCCACCACCCATGGTCGTGTTCCACAAGTTGTGATAGTGATAAAATTTCATCATGCAATCAACCAAGAAAGGCATCATAGTATAAACTCATGTATAAGTGAAAATGTATTTTTCTCAACTTTGCATAAGAATAACATGAAATCAAATTTGACATTCGTCTCATACAATTAAACAATAAAAGTTTAACATATTTAATTAAGGTCTTTCTTTTGGTCGTAATTAATGTGGCTAGGCTACAAACAATATGGTTTTTCCGGACACAATAAACTCTAATACGATAATAGAGCAAATTCTAACTTATGCATCATATTTAATTGTACTACACTTCACTATTTGTTTTCCCTTTTTTCTTTTCATTCTTTCCACCATTCATCTTTTGATTACACTTTCACTTGTTTTTCCTAGGATGAATGGTGAATATAACACTTTCTTTACCACTTTCTTTCATACATTCTTTTCCATTTTCCCAACTTTGTATATAGCATAATTGAAACACTTAGCTCTTTTATCCTACTAGAACTAGGACTAGATAGATTTTAAAATTCTAGCTCAAGGTTTCAATCAATAAACAATTATGGTTCAAAGGGGTTAGCAATGAATAATCATGTTATTGGGTTAGTGTCTGACCAAATGATTTTAAAGAAACAATTGTCTTGATCCTATCAATGTACCACAATCACTTAGTAGAAGTAGAGACTTAAATAAATCTAACAATACTACTCAAGTGCAAGTTCATATGATTCAGTGTATGTCTCACATTCACTCAACTCTCAATTGCATGACCTTCCTAGTATCAAACAATGTCAATCACATTTGCATACAACTCAGCTACAACAAGTACTTGAATAAATTAGCATGTATAACCTTAGTGGTCCAAAAACTTCACATTTTAAAGTCATACTTATTTTCATGTTCAGTTATGCTAAAAGATAGATCGAAAAAGCTTAACAAATGTTCAAAACTAAAAGAGACAATATTGCACAATTTCTTAAAACACTCAATGCATTCATTAATAATGGAATTACAGGAATTCAAATACAAAAGGGAAATTACAGAGAAAAAACTAAAAACAAGAAACATGACTACTCGCCCAACTCCTGAATGATCTCATCCTAAGTGAGAGCATTGTCAGACCATTCTCCTCCCACATAATTAAGTCTATCCCCAGGCTAAGCAGCCTGAGTATCAAAATCGATTGGGCTAGTCCAACAGAAACTGCACTGGAAAAAGGGAAACCTCAAGGTTCATGGCAGTAACAAACTAGTTCATAAGTCCACACATCATGTTGGTGCGACAAAGATTGGACGTTTGTTGCTGCATAATATATTCATAATTAGCCAAGCTCTGGGAATAAAATTCACGGAGTGCATAAGAGGCAGTCAGGCTTCTCGGTGAGTGAGGTGGTCTGGGAGCCTGATTCTAGCTTTGACTTGGAGGCTCAACTTGGGTTTGGACAGGAGCCTCAACCTTAGTACCCAGACAATGCTTCTAGATATAGGTCAGGTCTATAGGACCTTCAGATGCTTAAGTGGGGGAGTAGAAATGTCTATTCTAGCTCGCTCACAAAGCCCGATGATCATCCCAACATAGGCCCCCTAGTTTGGATTGTTCGGTGATCAGAAATCGGAACAACTCATCCAAGAGGATGGCTGCTAAATCCATATCCCTCTTGTCTTGGATGCAAAAAGCCAAGTAGGCCTTGGTCATGGGGAGGTCATAGGTGTGGGAGACTGGATGTATGTTCCTCAAGATGAAGGAAATCCATATCCAAGTGAGAGGGGTTATGTCCTTCCTAAGAATATGCCTCGGTGCACCCATATGGTTGGTATCATAGGTACGCTTGGGCAAGCATGGAGCCAAGCAATCTTGGTGTGTGTGGGGACATAATCGAGATACCCATCACTCTTCATTTTTTGAAAATCGCCCATGATATCAAAGGTGTGGGTGTATGGGTTGCTTAAATAGGCGTTCATGGTGTCCCTATCGAAGGGTACAACCTTCCTCCGGACCCGTGAGATATTCTCTCCACTAGTTCTGGGAACTGGAAATGCGTTAACATAAAACTTTCGAACCATCTCCTCATTGTAGCTCTTGGATGATTTGAACAGAATATCCAAGTACTGCCTAACTACCTCGCGCAAAAAGAGGTCATAATCATCCAACTCAAACTCAACTCGCCTCAACTCCAACACATTCTGGGAAGCTTGTTCTAGGAACCTCATAAAAGACCCACACTCTTGGAAGCGGGTAATATCACACCACCCCCTTGTGATTCGGAACTTGTTCATACTATCGACATCCTCACCAACTCTCTTCAGAGCCATGAGATCACTAAAAAATTGCATAGAACTATTTAAGGGAGAAAAAGACTCTACGAAATTCGCTTGGTGTGTAGCTAAGCAAGCTCCACTGCCGAAATTATAGGTCAGGTCGCGACAGATGCGCTTATCACAACACCTATGCTTAGCACATAAAATCATATTTTAATAGACACGCTAAGCATAGAGGCGCACTCATCGTGGAAAACAATATTTTAATGGGTTGTACTAAAATATGCTCAGCGAAACTATAGCCACTGAGTGTAGGAGGGAATTCGCTCAACGCAGAAGGTTGTGCTTAGCGTATGAGTTACAGAGGCCAATTAATTTTATTTCCCCTACATGCGCTCATCGCATTACTTAGCATGCTGACCCAAGCATTGAGTGTGGCTTATTCCATTCAGCGCTTTGGTACTCACACCAAGTGTTCTGTGTGTGCAGTTTTTCTTACCTTGGTGCATCCAGTGTAGCTCCATAGCACCAGTTCTTGTAGAAAATTAATCAGTACAAAAATAAAATGAAAATGCTTAAATTACAGTGGTGAAATTTAAACAATGGGTTGCCTCCGACCAAGCGCTTATTTCACATCATTAGCTTGATGTTACTTCATGATCTTAGGGATCGAGGAGTTGGATCAACCAAAGAAGTATGACATTGATATGTCAATTAGTAGGATTCACTAGGCTTAGTTGATATGATCATTTTTATTTTTCCATTAAGACTCATATACTTAGTTATAACTCTTGTAAAAGAGAGTGTATGCCAATGATGTGATCATTGGCATTAGTTTGTGCTCTAAGTAACATGTTAATGTGCATGGGCTAACTACCTTAATGTCGACTGACCTTCCCTCCACAACTTTAGCTATGAATTCCTCAACCTCCAGGGTGAGAGGTTGATGCGCGATGTTGTATTTTACAATTGAGGTGTTATTTTTTACTCTATATCACATGCATAGACTACTAGACATAAATGCATGATTTGTGAGTCATAGTTCCTTATCTTGTGTGTAAAGTTGCTAGACATAAAACTTTATTGTATAAACTACTAAGTTGACTAAAATATTAGCATTTAGTACATTTGAGGTCATTTGTGTTTAAGAATCATTGCTTAATGAATTTGTGTATTTGAATTGTGTGTACTGATAGTGAGTAGTAAAATTCAATATCAACACTTTACTCTAAATAATTTAATCAATTAGTTAGCAATTAATTAATCAAACAAACCAACAAAAACCATTTTTTAAAACCAAATTAGAATAACAATTTTTAGTTGAAAGGCTAGTGTCGAACAAATTCTTATAAATTTGACAATTTTTTATACTTGTTTGCGATAATCTAATTTGATAATTTAATTGACCAATTTGTGAGTTTGTATCTTCGAGATCTTTATACCAAATCATTATCACTCAAAACGTCCTAGCTAAATTGGTCTTCAACGTCTCAGATATTTGTCCACATCATCGGCTCAATGAACATGCATTCACTCTTTTTCCCTTCCACTTGGTTTTATCCCACTCGGCTAATAGTGTATATCCTAGAATACTGTACTATTTTCCCTTCACTAGGTTTTTTCTAGTAAGGTTTTAACACAATACATTTTTTTACATAATAGTATTCCCAGGGGAGTATCATGAATTATTAGTATTTATTGATGACTATCATATTAATGATACTATCTCAGAATTAGCTTAAGAATGAAGGACTACTTCAGAATTAAGACTCCATTTTTTCCCAATGACACATTGCATTTATCCCTTATTTTCTCCTTCTCCATTATTTTATGGATCTTATTACTAAGTATAGATATAAATAAGTAGTGTTTTTTATGAAAATATCCCCGAAAAGCAAATAGCTATCTAAACTAGAAATTTCAAAAGGCGTAAACACATGAGTTGAAATTAGAAATCACCGTATCAAACAAATCAACACATGATTGGCCAAAATCCCCACTTAGCAAACTTATTTTGACATAATTATAAATATCTTATGATCCTTGTAGAAATAAGTGGGTTCGTTGTGTGCAATTTTTCTCTCAAACACGAGGTTTCTGCATGCTTTCTATGTATATCATAATTATTATCAAAACAGAAAAAACTCCCCAACCAGTTTAATAGTATACATCAAACAGACATATGGAGTTTCAACCCTTATGATAAGGATTGGGACATTGCGGTGTGAACTATTTTAAGATTAAAAAATATTCAAAAAATATTTTTGAAATTGATAGTCTAATACAGCCAGATGCGACCCAAATACGGTTGTGATGCTCCCAATGCATTCACATCATGATGATTCAGTGTCACACCATAATTGCGGTATGATGCAATTGTGATGGTCACCACAACCATGATATTGCGCGAGTTCGCAATTTGAATCCCTGTGTAAGCAGTCTAAAGTTTTGATTAAAAAAAGTAAATCAGATGTACTTGGAAAAATAATTTAAAATCAGTCACCACTGAATCAGATTGAACAAAATTGTCAACACCAAACAAAATTTATATAAAAGGATCTCAAGTTAAAAAAGAACATAAAACAATTATGTCTTGCTCCAAAAATAGAGAGAAAGAGACTTCTTCTCCACTGATAACTAGTAACTAACCCTGTATCTGGAACACAAGATATATGGATCTCTAAAATACGCGGACTGCACTCCCCATTGTACTCTTCACGTATAAGCATCTCACCTGTTTAACATTAAAACAAGAGATGTGTAAAAAGATCAATTTCATGGAAGTTTCAACAAGATTCTCTTTACAGCCACAAGCATTGCATTGGTCTAAAATAGTTAGAGCCTAAAGTCCTAATCAAATTGTCGTTCCATGCCTTGGTTTCATTGCAGCTGATGGAGGCTTTATGGAACACTTTCAAAATTTGTAAAAACTCTCCACAAGTTAGGCTAACAGACCCCAACATGCAAACATCGACACAATTTTTTATCGTAGCATTTGGCTCCAATAGAACATCCTCATATGTTCATGCTTTAACACAAACAGACATGCTATGCGCCTAAATATTTCCTCCTCTCACTCTGCTTTTCTGGGAGGCCGGAATATTTTGGATGCTCTGGTTATCATTAATAAGTCATACACTCAACTAAGCAGTCTTCTAAAGGGTGTTTCCTATTTAAGGTGGACTTCCAGAAAAGCTTATGACTCTATTAACTGACAATTACTGACTATATGCTACTTAGATTCCGGTTCTCTATCAAGTGGAGAAAGTGGATAAAGGTGTCTCTCTCTTTCACATCAATGTCGATTCTGGTAAATGGCGTTCCTGGCCAGCAATTTTCTGTTTCAATAGGTATTCAACACGGGGATCCCATAGCTCCTTTTTTGTTCTTAATGGTGGCTGAAGGCTTTACATGGATGATCAGGATGGCAACCTCTGCTGGGCTTTATGAGGGGTTCAAAGTTGGTGGTTTGGGCGTTGAAATTCCTGTGCTGCAATTTGCAGATGATACGATCCTAGTTTGCAAATCAGATGCCTCTTATATTTGGACTATCAAAAGCATTCTTAGATACTTTGAACTAGTCTCAGGTCTAAGGGCTAATTTCCATAAGAGTTATTTGATGGGAGTTAATATCCAGGAGGCTGTTATTGGGGCAGCGGCTAGTTTCCTCTCTTGTAAGGTGGGAGCAATTCCTTTTTCTTACCTTGGAATTCCGGTTGGCGCTAACCAGAGAAGGGATGCAACTTGGAAAATTGTTACTGATTTAGTTTCTAAAAGACTCAGCATCCTGATAAATCAAGCATTTATTCTTTGGTGGGAAACTGGTTCTCATTAATTCTGTTCTAAATAGTATCCCTATTTACATGCTGTCTTTATACAAAGCCCCTTAGAAGGTTATCTCCAAGTTAGAGAATATTCAGAGATCTTTCCTGTGGGGGAATAAAGATGGAAGTAGAGGAATAGTGTTGGTTTCATGGAAAGAGATTTGTAAACCAAAAAAAGGTGGTCTTGGTGTCAAGAATTTGTCTCTTTTCAATAAAACTCTTCTGTGCAAGTGGAAGTGGCGAAGACTTCAAGAGTCTAATTCTCTGTGGGTCTAGGTGCTAAATTCCAAATATGGAACTGATTTAGAAATTTTGCCGTCCAGATCTGATTATTCTCGGTGGAAGGACTTGGGGTCTCTATCCGGAGATCAAGGAGGTATAGGTGCTTGTTTTGAAGCAAATTTATCAAAAGTAATTGGTGATGGGAACCAAACAAGGTTTGGGTTGTATATTTGGATTGGGGCTCAGTTTAAGAGAGCTGTTTCCTTGACTCTTTTTGCTTGCTGCTAATAGACAAGCTTTGGTTGCAGAGTGTGGGCGTTGAAGTTTAAGGAGATTATATGATGTAATTCGGTCAATTCAGTGTTCTATTTCAGCAACTGACACGTGAAAGTGGTATTTGGATCCCTCGGGGTCTTTTGTGGTGAAGTCTGCCTACCTAGATGCGGTGGAGAACTTGGTGCAGTAGGGGGATGTGGTTCCAGGCGAAACAGCTTTTCTTAACCTCCTCCATCGCTGCTGGAAGGCTAAAGCTCCTTCAAAGGTGTGTTGTTTTATTCGGAAAGTTGAGAGGTAGGGTGGCTTTATTTAACCATAAAATTACCAGTAGGGAGGAAGATATGATATGTGCTGTTTGTTTAGATTTCCCTGAGTCTTTTGATCACTTATTTCTCTCTTGCAATTGTGCTATGAACGTGTGGTTTGGTTTTTATGCATGGCTTAAGATCCCTATAATTATTCCTCAAACAATTGGTGATTTTCTGCATCTTCATGATTCATATTGGAAATCAGAAAAGGGGACTAAAATTTCGAGAATGTTGTGGTTCTGTGTGGTTTGGTCTATTTGGGTGATGAGGAACAAAGCAACCTTCAATGTTAAGAAGATTTGCCACCTCCAGGTGATAGATTTTATCCAAGTTAGAACTTGGCTTTGGTACTCCTCTTGTCGTGGTAGCAATTTTCTTCCTTTTAACCAATGGTGCTTAGATCCTTGGTTTTGTATTCATAACCATGGTATTAGAAACAATTTCTAGCTTTTGTATTGCTACCTTGTGCTTTTCTAATGCATTTCTATTTTGCTGTTTAAAAAAATATGTAGATTCTAGGTTTTGGAGGGGAATGACAGGTAATATCAGATCCAAATTTCAATATTTTTGACTTGACAGCTTAGATGCTCAAACATTTGGACATGAAACGCTAATGCAAGGACTTCAAATTTGAACTTACATTTTGCCAGTTTTTCTTCAACAGTGAGACAAGGAAATTGACACTGAGTTGTACATTCTGGAAAATCTGCTTCTCCTCCATTGCACAATTTCCAACAGCAACACCCATACAAAGAACTTTCTTCAGTTGAAACTTCACCATTGCTTTGGTTTCATTAACTTTTGACTCCAATGATTCCTGGTGACTCACCAATGTTGGAAATTTACCTGCATACATGCCCTCCTATATATAAATACAATAAAAGGAGCCAAAACTATCATGACTGAACTTCCAACCACCATAGCCTTTTCAAGACCATGTATGATGTATGTAATAAAAGCAATCATAATTAAAATGCAAAGTTCACTAGCCAATATTCTGCAACTTGGACCAGCAATCATAATTTTGCAAATTAATGAC
The DNA here is from genome assembly GCA_009771035.1 of Lupinus albus. Lineage (NCBI taxonomy): Eukaryota > Viridiplantae > Streptophyta > Magnoliopsida > Fabales > Fabaceae > Lupinus > Lupinus albus. The sequence goes on along the minus strand of CM020004.1, from coordinate 9,976,864 downwards.
ATATTTATTGGGTCAAGAAAACACAAAACGGAAGAAAAAGAATTAGTCAATTAGACTTCAGTAATGAGTACTCAGTAGTGCTACCATTTGAGTAATGTTTACTACGACCTTCTTCAAAATTGTGCTGGTTCTGGATTAAGAAAATATTGACAAAGTGATTCTCCCTAAATCCTAATGCATATCATAAAAGGCAGCCAATGAAGTCAATACAACAACCTTTTTCTCCAGCTATGTACACAAATAAAATGGGAGTGAGAAGAAACATTTTAGACAACCAATATTATAATGAATAAAGCTACTTGCCTGCCTTGTTTAAACCAGGGCCCAAAAGACGAGGAATTTGCTTGATAATAGCTTCAGAGGCTAGAAAAGCATGATACTTCTTGGCAAGCTTCTTGACAAGTTTCTTGTTTTTATTAAGCTTTTTCAGAGCCTCCACATCCATGTAATCCAGTCCTATTTTTTCTGCCTGTTGTATACATATAACATAAAAAGTATGTAAATTTAAAAATTGTAATACTTCATTACCTCCAATAAATTTTTCATTAATTCAATAAAAAGAAAGCTCCAGTAAAACAATTGTAGCATGCAGCATATCATTGGATACTATGACAGTAGCAAATTTGTGCACCACCATTGTCTAAACAATGAACATAGAACATCCCAATACAGATGGCTTATAAACTTGAAAATTTTAATGCATGTTAACTAATGTTATATAATTTAATAGGTCATATTAATGTTTAGTCCAGTTTATGCCCTTATTATACTGAATTTAGAGGATAGGAGGGAGAGACTCATGGCTTAAGTACCACATTGAGTTTGCTATGATACCCAATGTGGGACTCCTAACATGGCCACTCCCTTTAAAGGCTTACGTCCACAGCCGCTTTCACTCTCCATCGACATTGACATGATGGTAATATACCTTAATCCAGCCTATCACTATTCAGTAATATACCTTAATCCAGCCTATAGATAGCCCTTTCCAGGACACAACACTCAATGAAAGACACCAATTGTTAGGGCTATCGCACATAAGGAGAGCCCAATATAAAAGACTAGTCTGTTAAGTAGGAGAGCATCATGGCTTAAGTACTACATTGAGTTTGCTATGCTACGCAATAGTCATATAGCTACAGCTGAGAATAACAAGTAGGACTTTTTTGAAAATCATTTATAATAAGGACTTGTCTGAAAAAATGTAAAGATCAAATGAAAAACCTACTTAATCTATAAGGACCAGAATCTTACTTTAACCAATTTAGCAATACATACAGAGATTGTTAAAAAGAAAAGGAATAACATGAATACCTCTTCTACATGCTGAGCATCACCGAGCATGCAAATCTTCATCTTAGGTCGAGGAATGTGAGGAAGCTTAACAGAACCACTGAAACGCTTATCTTTCTGAGGATCATAGTTCTTCAATCCAATCTGAAGTTCAATAGTCTCAGTGAACTTACGATTTTTCTCTTTTGAATTCGTAATAATCTGAGATATTGCCTCTCTAAGTGCTTCACTCTGTAGCTTACTATATCATAATAACAAAGGTAAATTAAATAAGAAATTTGATGCGCAATGATTCAAACTTAGGTAACAAGAGAAATCACCTCATCGTAAAAAGTAGTTTCTCGATTCAGCAAAGATCAATCTGAAATTTGAAGAATGAAACATAAAACATTATGATTGGAACAGAAATAATGAAAGATCGATGTTTTGGTAATGCATTGTAAACCCTAATTTTTGGAGTGAGGTTGTGTGAGTTGGAAGAAAAGAAGGTGAGAGTGAGAGAACGAACCTGAACGGCGGAAACGAAGAACAATAGAGTGAGTAAGGAGGTCTTAATAAAAACCCTATATGCGCACAACAACTCGTGACAAAAAAGAGTTAAAATTTGTTTGATGGGATAATATGGGTTAAAGATATGTTTGAATCTGGCCCATTTTAACTAAAGAAGCAATTTCCATCATGTTAATCGATTTGACCTATTAACTCACACGAGTGTTATTAATACCGTACCGGTTATCAAATCGGTAAGGATAATGGTACGATAGTATAGCGATTTAATCGGTGATTCATTAATTAAACCGCATACTAGTAAAATTAGATATACATATATAATATATTAACATTAATGTTGAAAAATCAATAAAAACACAATAATTATTTTTAGTTTCTTTAAAAAATTAATTTTAAATAAAAATCGACCGGTATGACCGGTACGGTTCAATTGAAAACCGACCGGTATGACCGATTTTTACTGGTTTTGGCTAGTTTTTATCGGTATAATTGTATGACCGGTACAATTATTATATCGTACCAATATTGAGACCGATTCACTGGTTTACCGGTTCAACGGCCGGTACGAAACGGTTTTAATAATTATGATTCAAACAAAATCATATATATATATATATACAACAATTATATAAATTATATAATTATAAATAAATTAAAAACCAATTATATTCTATGTTCTATAACTATACATAATCAACATACATATGTACACATATTGCATTGGAATATGACATTCCATCTTAATAATCTTGTTAGTTTCGTAACGCTATATTAATTGACATTCTTGTACTATATAACCTTGGTAGTCACATTTGAATAAGCTGAGAAAAGGTAAATGAACCAATTTTGATTGATGTAATTTTCAGCCCAAGGAGCAATCTAGCTAGCCAAATGAATTACATATGGGGATATTTATGTTTCTTATATTTAAGCATTTTGCCACTCTAATTGTTTAAAAAAAAATGATGAATGTCATCACAATTAACAAATCACATGCTCTAATAAAGCAAAGGGAGTTGATCCTCTACTCCAATAATAAGTTTTTTGAACTTACTTCATATCTTAGCTATCAATTCTAGGAAAATCCAATGATTTGAATTAGTTAATAAATCTAAATAATTAGATTTCCTAAAATTAAAGACTAAAATGTGGAACTCTTAAGTAAGTGGATTCATTTTCTAAAGTAAAAGCCACAAAACACGTGCTCACCTTTAAGCAAGGAGGACAATCCCCATCACAACATTGCCATTTACAAGCATGCCGCTCACAGTTCCACATGGTCACTCATTTCCTTTAATTTCACATACCAAATCTTGAGAGCAAGGAAGCATATGACATGTCTAGTTAACTCTGGCTACAACTATGATCATGACATTACAAATCAAAAGATCACAAATGGTAGGATGGCATGTGCTCTCTCAAATCTCAATCCCTAGAAAGTAAACTCATAATTGTGCTTCACTTTTGCCTCTCTTTGTGATTATTTTTAGAGTTAATTACACTCACATCCCCTGAGTTTTAGTGAAATTACATAAAACGCCCCTCCTTTTTTGTCCTTATACGAACCACCCCTCCCTATTACACAAATCACCCCTGATTTTATACATATATTACACTGACCACCCCTGATGAGATATAAGTGCAATATTTTAAACAAAAAGTATGTGATGTGTGCAATTAAGTTAAACAAAATATTGTACATTGTGTGGACAAATCCAAATAATATAAGAGTCAATGCATCTTCATTATTTAGTTCATTACAAAATAGTATAAGAGTTATATAAGCATCTCATTAGAATTGTTCATATATTGTATAATGAAACAAAAATAATAAAAAGACACTAAATTTTGTACTATTTGGAATTGTCTACCCAATATATAATATTTTGTTTAACTTAATTACATTCACCACACATTTTTTTGTTTAAAATATTACACTTATATCTCACCAGAGTGTTTAGTGTAATATATATACAAAATTAGGGGTGGTTCGTGTAAGAACAAAAAATGGAGGGGTGATTTATATAATTTCACTAAAACTCAGGGTGTGTCAGTATAATTAACTCTTATTTTTATTTATTTATGTTAGCCCCAAATCTGAATGGCTAATTGGATTTAAGTGCAGACCGTGACCATTTCCAATGTTGGGCAGTGATTAGATTGTCTGATCCAAACAGCTGATAGATTTTCTAATCGAGTCAAAACACCATTAATTTTGAGAGACACTTTTTCAACCCCATCTTTTTTATTTTGGATTCCAATTTTTTAAAGCCCTAAAATATCCTTTACTCTTTCCTTTCCGTAAAATACCATCTAAAGTCAAGATTTCGATACTTTTTTAGATGGCATAACAACTTATTTTTCTACATGTAGCACACATCAACAAAATGAAGTTGAAGAAAGGAAAGCGATCTTTAGAAGAAGATATGGCTCCTTACCTTTGCTAGGTTTTAATGAAGATACCAACATTAAAAAAAGAAAAATAAAGCATGCACATAAGGAGGACAAAAATTTATAGCTTTCTAAGTTAACTACTACTAATCCTAAATCATTTACTTGAGTAATATATAAATGCACTTAGGAATGTTTTTCAAGTGATATGAAAACTTTAACTCGATTTAAATATGATTTCAAAATGTTTAAACAAACTTTCAAGAAAACTGAGTAATATGTTAATCGAAACTGAGTAACAAATTACTTGAGTAGAGTAATCAGTTACCCAAAACTGAGTAACGAATTACTAGGCAAAACAAGGAGAGTAACTGATTACCTAATCGAGTAAGCATAATCGATTACCACGAGTGAGTAACCGATTACCCAATGATGTTGCATTAGTTTTCAGATTCAAAGTGAAACAACTTCATCCAAAATGAACCAACATCTCTTCAATCGACTCATATCTCTTAGAACGGGTATGGTGGCAGATTGGAAGTCTATTTATACCACTCAATGTTCCCAAACTAAAAAAACAACTTCCATACACAATTTACAACGATTCACAATTTTCTGATTTCATAATTTTGTTGAGAGTTTTTCAGAAAGTTTTTTTTGCACTTTTATTGATTCTAAAAAACACTACAGCATTTGTATTATACTCGTTATAATTGTATTACAAAGGATTAATGGCATAAGTTTAGAACTATTAAGCTCTAGAAAAAATTTCTTCATTTGTTCATACATTGTAATCACCATAGGGTGTGGTGAGGGAAAGAGAGTAAATCAAGAAGTGGTGTGCTTCCCTTCGAGAGATTTGTGAGTGAGAATCTTGAGAAAAATCATGGTGTATGATTTGTAAGATTAAACTCATGCATGGTGAAATCTCTTGTGGTTTGCAATGAGACTAAACGTAGCCTTCAGTGAATTTAAGGTGAACCAGGAAATATACATTGTTGTCTCTCTTATCCTTACCCTTTTACTTTACACAGTTTTGATTTGTGCTTACCTAAAGTCATTTGTTGCTTATCTGAATTTCATCTTAAAGAAGAATCAAAATTTTGCACAAGTTGTATAAAACTAATTCACTTCCCTTTAGTGTCATTTACACTCACAAAATCATACTTAATAACTCTAAACTGTAACACCCTAAATTTAAGTCTTTAAAATTATAGTATCATTCATGGGATTCTCGCTTGAGCGAGGGATTCTCGCCTGGGCGAGAAAGGCTCACCTGGGAGGGTGAAATCCTGGGCTATACTGGAGGATTCTCGCCTGAGCGAGGGTTGGCTCGCTTGAGCGAGGAAGGCTCAACTAGGAGGGTGAAATCCTGGGCTATACTGGAGGATTCTCGCTTGAGCGAGAGTGTCTCGCCTGGGCGAAAGGGTCAGATCTGAATTTTTAAAATGGGCGGGATTTTCTCGCTTGAGCGAGAATGAGCTCGCTTAAGCGAGGACCCGACGCTGTTACATTAAAAAGAAACCCCAAATACATTTATGAGGGTTAACCTAGAGAGAAGTGAGAGAAGTTTCAAGAGCAAGAAGGCTTGTGAGTCATTTAGAAGCTTGAGAAGAGGTAAAACTCTTGATTCTAACTCTCTTCTTCCCTTTGAAACTTGTTTTGGGTATGTTGGATCTCTTCTCAAAATGAGAGAAACCATGGAAACTCATCCTTTTGAGTTATGGTTCGTTTTATGTTGTTTTTATCTTGTAACCTCTTGGTTTAGAGTTAGTATTTCAAGAATGGAAATGGTTTGTGGGTTGATTCATGAAAACCCCAAAACCCTAAAGTGAAAATGTGGATAAAGAGGAAAATGAGTAAAATGCTAGAGGTAGAAGATGAATACGTATATTTTATATGTTGTAAACTTATGATGAAAGTAGTTTAGAAATATTGAAAATGTGCTAAATATCTTGTATGGTTAAATAGTGCAATATGAGTTGTTGATGTGATATTTGGAATAAATGACTAACATTGTGTTGTATGGTGGGAATGAGGAAAGATCCTAGAGTTGGTGGCGGTGTCGGTGGAACTTGTGAAGTCACCAAGAACCTAACTCAACACTCACCAATGTAAGGATAAGTCTTTAATTTGTGCATTTGAAATGGAAAATGTGTGTATTTTCTGGTTGTGTATTTTCTGGTTGTGCAATGATTAATTGGTGAATCACGTATTTATTATAAACATATATGGGTATGTTTGTAATAAGGATTGCGTGGATTCACTAGATATGATTGATGGTGAAATCAATGAAAAGGAAATATATTTTTAGCCGACCATAAATGGTTAGCGACTTCGGCTCGAGTTATGTAGCAACACTTCGGCTCGAGTTTATGTGGCAACACTTCGGCCCGAGTTTATGTGGCAACACTTCGGCCCGAGTTTATGTGGCAACACTTCGGCCCAAGTTTATGTGGCAACACTTCGACTCGAGTTTATGTAGCAACACTTCGGCCCGAGTTTATGTGGCATGTTTTCTTTTAAAGGAAATGAGAATCTGCTTTTAGCTAACCTTAAGGGGTGTAGCGACTTTAGTTCAAGTTATGCAGCAAAGAAAATGAATTTCAAAATGGTTTACTAACTCTTTTCTAATGTGGATTATCTTATAATGACGTTTATTGAATTACTGACTTACTTCTGTGTGTGTTTTGTGCTTTTGCCATTGATAATCCCATTGCAGATAAACAGGTGATATGAGGGGGACTCATTTTTGGAAGCTTTAGGAGCTTTATGTTTTGGATTCATTTATTTGCACTATTTTGTACATGAGTGCATATTTGATAGTTTAGAGCATTATGTAACTACGGATATAATGACTTACATGGTTTTTTTTTGTAACTCTGGATATTTGTAGCTATGGGTATTTTGGAAACCCATAGCTAGTTGTATGCGGTGGTTACTGAATTACATTTATATGAATTATGATTTTCTGCTAAATGGAATGTATAAGAATATGAGGATATGGAATAAGTATGAATAGGTAAATAGAATTAAAATGAAAAATGTATGTGAAGGAAATAAATAGGGGAAAAAATTTCAAGGGTAAAATTTCGGTCCTTACATAAACACATTCATTATTTTTTGTGACATGCAGTTAACAAAACTACCCATGTGATGAGCAGGGTCCTCATACGATATATCATTAAGAAAACTCCATATGAGCTTTATATAGGTAGAAAACCTAACATTGCATATTAACATGCATTTGTGGTAAGTTTTTGTAATAAATAACTTAAAAGAGCTTTTAAGCAAATTTAATGCAAAACCACTAAAGACATTTTCTAGGGTACTCGTCTCATTTTATAAGACTAATAGTCGAAATGAAAAAAAAAGTTATTTTTTATGATGTTGCAAAAAAAGTTGGATGAAATTATCAAACGGAACATGAAATCGGAAATGGTGGAGAATATACTACTTCATCAAGACAAACACTTTATGATGACTTTCCAAGAGCAAAGAAGGCAATAGAAGATCGCTAAATCGGCAAGACTATAGGTTATATCAACAAAAGTGTGTTAACTCATAACTATCCAAAATGTTCGTTTTGTTGCATTTGTTTCTCGATTAGAACTCAAGAACATAGATGACACCCAACTATTACGGTCGCGTAACATAAGGTCCGGAGGTACGGTAAACTCGGCAAAAAGATGACACCCAAAGGGAGGGCCCGGCGCGCACAATCCTATCCTCGTTCGAGTTTACCCCTTGCACTTCGGACAGCCGTCCGTAGCATCATAAGGAGGACCTCCCTTTCAGGGTAAAGTAAAAAAAAGGTACGGTACATAGGAGGCTGGTCTTTATCAACGTGGTGTATAGCACGAAAAACCTTTCGATAAAAGATAGGGCCGTTCACATGAAAGAAGATAATCAACCCTTTCTTCTCTTCTTTCTCTTTCTCGAGGGGTAAAGAGAAAGAGGGTCTTTTGGAGGGAGGGGGAACATTCGGGCGCTTTTTTTTAAATCCTCCACTGCATCCAGGATCACAAGTGGAACGCTAAGCAGAGGGGAGGGGAATTGGGCTGGGCCTACCTATCCCGATAGGACCTCATAAAGGAACGGGAGCTGTTGAGAGGTTCCATATTGCCGAGCCGAAGGGCAACACTTCTGTACGTGATCGTCTCACGTCGTCTCGTCCCCGCTGCATTGAAAAGTACCTATGCACTCTTTCCGGTTCATTGATAAGGAAGATAGAGTTGGGGTGGGGGTCTACGATGTGATACTCAAGTATGACCCGGGAAGATACATGCTAACTATGGGTAGGGGTAGAAAGCTTTTACCTTTTTGTAAATAAATTAGGGGGGTTACAGATCAGATCTCTTATACTACCATCGATCGACAGAGCGGAACGACCAGAGAAAAAAAAGTGAAGTTAGAAAGCCGTATGATAGGCGGTCACTATCTTGTACGGTTCGGGGGGTAATCGGCGTACTCCGATCAGTGGGGGGGGAATCTTTGGCTCTATCGAACATACAGGGAATTGGAGGTAGCATTCTACCGATGTTAAGTCATGGACTGGTTCCTTCAGCCCTTTTTCTATGTGTTTGTGTTCTATATGACCGACATAAGACTCGACTTGTTAGATATTACGGAGGGTTAGTGAGCACCATGCGGAATCTCTCTACCATTTCCTTCTCTTCCACTTTGGCCAATATGAGTTCACTTGGTACTAGCAGCTTTATTGGGGAATTTCCCATCTCAGTAGGAGCTTTCCAAAGAAATAGCTTTGTAGCCACATTAGCAACGCTTGGGATGATTTTAGGCGCGATGTATTCCCTTTGGCTATATAATCGTGTGGTTTCTGGAAATTTAAAACCCGATTTCCTCCATAAATTCTCCGATCCAAATGGCAGAGAAGTTTCCATATTTATACCTTTTCTTGTTGGAGGAGCGACCGTCCGTTGAACTACCAAAGAAAAAAGGGTAAACCAATGTGATCATGACATTGTAGGTGCTTGCGATGGGGCGGATGCGACTTCCCTCAGTTGGTTTGAGTGGTATAGCCCGTTGCAGAAGTCCCCCCCCCCCTTTTCTTTATCCATTTCTTTCTTTAGTCTCGGCTTGCTCTTTTGACCTACCTTGAGAAGGGAAATTCCTACGAGATGATTAATGAATGTAGGTCAAGTCTCTCTAATTCGCAGTAGGTGTGTATGCTTCCCTAAGGCGAGAGCATTTGCTTCTTTGACTGACTCAAATGTCTTTCTTCATTGACTGCTTCATCAACAGAATCGCCGGAATCAACCGGCTCCACTGAAGCAACTACTCGCTCTGGATCTGCAACTTGAAGATATGAATATAGGCATAGGTAAAGGTATGGTCAAAGGCAATCGCAGTGGTTGTTTCACCCTAGAGTAGATTCACTCATAGCAGATAAAAGGCAGGAGCAAACAAACAGCTAAGTAAAAGCAGCAGAGAGTCGCTATACGGGGGCAGCAGAGCCCGTTGATTCAGAACCACCTATTTATCCATAAGGGCATCGAGCCCCACGCATAAATAAGTAGGTGAATCCACAAAACTACTTGCATAGGTGGAGGCACCAGCGATGAAAGCAGTGGGAGAGGCATTGAAAAAGGCAGCAGGAAAGCCTGGGAGCCAGCCCGCAGTAGAAAAACCAGCAAATCGAGTTGCAGAAAGAAGAACTGGTCTTTCGACAAGTGCTTGCCTTCCTATCTATATATGTAGTTCTTATATAGATCAGCCCCAAGGTTTCTTAACTCTAATGCGTAACAAGTGGTGTTAGGGCATTCGTAGTCTTTGTTACTTGCACCAGTCATTACACGGACGCCAACCAAATTAAGGCCGACATGGAGCCATGCGCATGATTCCAAGAGTCACTAGAGGCGAAACTTAGTAAGAATAACCAGTAATGTCACGAATGGATGAAGCAAGCACTTTTAGATGGTATCGATCAGAGCCAATCAACCCTTTTCCCTGATTATCGTCACTTAAATCGCACTAGCCGAAATAGAATCCGTCAAGTAAGAGATAAGCCAGAGATCCAGATCATTAGAATACGTCACCGACCACTAGATCCAGGGATGGGCCTTCTCTAGGTACAAAAAGAGTAGGTTATTCCTATCACTAGGAGTAGTCGCGCTAGCGGCGTAGAAGGAGAAAGTAACTAAGCGCTAAGAAGCTATCTAGATAGTTTCCAGCTGAGGGAAATTGGCTTCGATTGGTCTTAGCTTCGACTCGTAGTCTTCGACCACTCTTCTTCTTATCCCCTAAGGTAGCTTGCTTCCATTCAGGTAGCTATTGTCGAGAAATGGCCGAAAAAAATCAAGTCTTATTCCACTCGCTTTCTCGCTTTACTTGAAAACTGGAAAAACTAACTAGGCAGCTATAGGAAAGAAAATAAACAAGTAGTTTACTACGCAGGCTTTTTTTTATAGAGAGAGAGTAAGGGGGGTTTGCTTGCTGGCTCTCAGGGCTTATAGTCGGTTTTTTTCTAAGGTATTCCCTTTCATTAGCTACGCTCAGGTTTCACCAACTTCGCGTCGGGTTCACTGAAGTGAAATCTTGTTAAAGCAAACCAACGGTTGGTTGAACCTGAGGACGGTAGCGAAAGGAACCTTCTAGCTAACCGGGTCAATTCAAACTCACTACATAATAAATTCCATTGAGAACCCGACGTAATTGGTTTTCTCCAGCGACTCTTTTTCCTGTATACTTTCAGATGGTCGTGCTACGTCTACCCACTACAGAACAGGCCTGACTCCCGTGAGCAGGTCCGCTGGCTCTTAGTATGGCTTTTTACTTTTCTGATCCGGCATGATAACAACTCGAACTCAACTTCTATTCTTTCAAGAGCAAGAGAAAGGCACCGAGATCCCGCGTAAGCGTCGTTTGCCCGTTGCCAATAGGATCGACTTGGGTAGTAAGATAAAATTGTGAGATTAAAAAATACGAAAGTAAGGGCCCGGAAATCTTGGGATCAAAAGGTTTTTTTTTCTAAAGGACTGTAAATATTTGCTCCTAGGATCCAAGAAGAAGGGCTTTTTGGTTTTTAAATTCCTAAGACTACCCTACCAGTACTAGTGTAGTGTCTACTGACTGAGTCGTGAATTAGATTTGATGGGCCGATGGAGAATCAAATTAGGAGTTGTGGAAAGGACATAATCAAATACTATTTATCAAGACTCGCGATAGGATTTGAGTGCTCAGTCATTCAATATTTGATGGGTGATTTTTTCTTATAAAAAAAGGTAGCTTGCTTACTTAGTGCTTGTGCTAAGGAATGACTTGGTTGCTTTTTTTTATATGCCCATACTATAGTTTCGATAGATCCCGGGATCAATACAATAAAAAAACCTATTCATTAGAGTAGAGCAGTTGACGTTGGATTATTTCGAATTGATTGGAAGAAGGAAGAATAGGTGTAGCGAAGAAAATAAAATAGGAGCTAGAAAGAAAGGGTAGGTTGAATCTGAAAAGTACTCTGTGGGGTAACTATGTTAAGTTAATTGCGTATCGTAAAAAAAAATCAAATTAGATTTTTTGTGCTCCCGGTAAATAAATTGCTACTCTATTCGATGGGCCAAGCTACCTTCTCCCCTATCCCTTTACGTAAGCGAGCCTCACTCTCTCTCCTTTCTTTTGTTACCGGGCTGCTGGTACAGAAAAAAAGAAGTCTTTGCTTTCGTCTTTGTGATTGATATTGTTTATGCGGGCATTAATAAACCGATCGTAGTTGCTCCAAGCACAATCATCACTGGCTTGTTTTCGTTGAGTTCCTTGGCTCTAGCACGGCCAAAAATAACCATTGGATTTAGAAGGTCCCCGTATACGACCAATTTGGTGGATACGAAGGGCCTAACTCTTGCTATGACACCAATCTGACTTTGCTCCCTATCTATGGTTGATGTAATACTTCTTTCGAACGTAGAGTAAGCACATTCATCTAATGCTCTGTTGAAGCTATTGGTACGTTTAGCCCTTTCATTAGCAATCGGAACTGATGGATTCATATATGGATTTGCAATTGAAAATCTAACCAGACGAACCAGCTGCTTCTTCATATTGGGACCAAGAAGGGCCGCTCGAACTACAAGGCGGGTTGATTGACTCCTTACACTTAATTGGTTTTATTACCATATATTGCTTTCTTTCTATACCATATGTATAGTACCTCAAAGAAGAATAGGCCAACTTGCCGTGCGCCAACCGCTTCATTAGTCCACTAAATTTAATTAGTCCATTTTCCCACTCTATATGTTCGTAGGGGGTGCAAGCCCAGATACTAACTATTTGCCTTGCATTTGAAAAGCATGATTTTGACCTTCGGGGATGGGTACTTCTTTCTTTTACTTTATAGAAAACATTTATACTTGATTGAAGATATACCAAAACTCTTGTCTATTTCGATGGTATGATAGTAACTAGAGCTCCATTATAGGGAACAAATGACCATAGAATTCGCCTTAGCCTTAGACAACAAAAAGAGAACGGGAAACCGGGAACCAAGCAGGCCTCTTGGCAGGAAAACAAGCTAGATCACGTCCTCGAAATCTACCTTGTTTTTTAGGTAGGATTGGGTTGGTGGTAGGTGAAGTTGTAACAAAGTTCCCTTTTTCAATCAGTTCCAAGACCCCGAGGCTCGAGCCCTAAATCATATTTTAGGGGGATCTTTGCCATTGATCCTAGCAATGAAGAAAGATGATCTTCCTTTAGCTAGGCACACACCTTGTCAGTAAGATGTGAAGCTGTTCACTCTGCTTTCCCTGGTTCAGACAGATTCCCAAGCTAGGTTGTAGCCACGACGACACTGTTCCTTTCTCTTCTCCTTTCTCTTCATTCTGACCTTAAGAGAATAACTTCGCTCTTTTTCTTCTGCCTCGATAGAACAGAGCCTACTATCCCCAATAAAAAAAACTACACCAAGTTTGGATCCTATTGATGAGGTGCCAAGTTTATCGCGGGGCGGGAAACCTATCCTAAACCATTGATGTCTAAAAGACCAAGTCGTTTTGTCAAAAAAATAGGATTGCCGTGCTTTTAGGACTCAAAGTAACGATCCTTCTCCAGTTGGGGAATTCCTTTGAAGATAATCGCTCTTGCCTTCCCCGGTTTGATACCGTTCCAGGAACTAGTCATTAATTGCCAACGAGTAGTCTGCCTAGCCGTCATCCTCCTGATCTTCTTCCTTTGTTATCCAAACGGTTCGACATTCCCCAGCGGACCTTACTCGACTTAGAAGGTCTTGAGGGTCTAAATCTCTGCGGTCAGCATTAAGTAAGCCTCTCAAAATTTCCGCAGACTGGTTGCACTTATGGTGCTATTAGTATGTGATAGGGAAAGTTTTTTCATCTCCTCCTCTCTCCTATTAATCAAAAACATCCGGAAAGGCCACGCCGGTGTTGAGTCTTCGATTCAAATCGGTCTATTCGCCGAACTTTTTTTTAACTTTTTCTTTAGATAAGATAATAATATATAAATAAAAAGTGCACTTATCCGTGTCACTCACAAGCATCGGGCTACTCCTCCTTGTGCTTGCACGAGAGTTGTCGATGGCTCAACTCAACATTGACTGTTTTGTCTCTCTTTTCTTTCTATTTGTAGCATCTCATATCTTATATTATTTCTGATTCAGGTTTTAATGTCACTACCAACGCTTGCTGTGAGTTAGGGAAGTAGCAGGAATAGGAGTGAGGAGTGCCTCAAAGAGGCTAGCATGGTCTCCTATACAGCCTCCGAGCTGGAGCCTGCAGGATTACCCGGGAATTCCGCCTTTCACTTTCATATTCTACATATACTACTGCTGGAGTGGAGAATGCCTCTACTACCTATGCCAGCAAACAAACTAATACTGTAGCTGTAGTAGAGTAGGAATGGTTTAGCTCGCTATAGGGGAGGGAGATAGTTTACGCGTCAGTTGAAAGTGGGAAAGCTCTCAAGCAGCAAGTACGTACTTTTTATCCCTTCACATTCAAGTCAAGTATTGGGAAGGTATCTAGCCAGTGAGGCAAGTTAAGTAAGGAAATAAGGAAAGCAGCTGAAGCAAGGTGCCTAATCAAGTTGCGAGGTCTTTTAGAGTTAGATATACTTGTCATCAGTTAGAAGAACTCGGAGTCTAAGATGGTAACAAGAGAGAACTAAGTGCAATACGTACAACCTACTAGTGACCGGGGGGAATTAGTCACTATAGCTGACCTCGGGGTTGACCTGAGTGTGGGAGCTGTTTTTTTTTTTGGAAGACGAGGGTCTAAAAGAGGATCGATCAGAGGGTATTTCACCGACTTGAAGCGAAGGAATGGGGCTCACACGCTAATAACTAACAAGAACATGAGATAGGTACTGTCTGCTTACTCAGCTTACCTTTGTATTTTGGGCTTCTTTTCTTTATTGAAAAGAAAATAAGAATGCAAAACAAAGAGAGAGTGAAGGGCTGGATGAGAATAAGAAAAGAATGTAATATTGAGGAATCAGAAAGGACGTGATTTTATTAATTCAATCGGAAAATTGTTACAAGGCTCGGGTTTGAGGGCCAGGATTCATCACTCCAACTCTATCTAGTGAAGGTTTAGGCTTTCTTTGCCTCGGACAAGCTTTTTTCTTTCCTTGCGTCTCTGACTTCTGCTTCTGCTAGGTGAAGAAGCTATGAGACTATTTAAAGGCTTATTCGAGCCAGTCTAGTAGGCATCGCTTTCTATCGGGACCGTTAGCCTCGCCCCATTAAAAAAGCTATCAATCTTATTCCCGAAGTCAAAGTAACCCACTTGGCAAGAGTTAAACTCTCTCCTTGACGTATTGATGGTTCCATCCTCTCTTAGTCTTGGCTCTGCCTCGTACTACCTTCGCTCCTAACTACCTAACGCCGAGCTTAGTGCCCTCCTTTCCATCTCAGTCTTAGTAGAGCTTCCACCTCCTTTCAGTTGAAAAGCCAGTTCTTCCGATTCCGATTCCGAGCGGGAAGTCTTATGAATCTTAATTGTAACTTCTTTATGACTTATTGTATGAACAAAGCAAATTGGAAAAAGCCTTTTTGAACTAGCCAAGGAAGGAAAGCGGGAAAGGTCCGATACAAAGGAAAGGGTTGCGAGGCTTAACGATTTAGAATATAGCTGTTGAGGTGGCACTTGTTCCCCCGGGGCGGGGGTATATGCCCGTAGCTTTCTTCTGTCACTTCTTTCAGATCAATTTGAAAAGTTATAGAGTAAGGGGGACCCTTGTTTACAAAGCTGTCACTCCAAGAACTCGAAGTCAAGCATCTTTGGGAATATCCAGATTAGTCTTCAACTAGAGAAAGGATAGGAATCTCCTTTGCAGAGTTTTCTTCTCCAGCTGATGTAGCGGTAAAAGATTCTATTCTTTCTGCGGTCTAGTTACGTCTTTCCTCTCCCTATCTAAAGAGCTCTATTAACATAGACCCTCTATTCATGGACGAGCATTGAGTCTTAGTTATGCAAGAAAAGCTAAACCAATTTACTCGTAATGAAGTTTGGGACTTGACCCTAAAGCCTAAAGATCACATTACAATTAACATAGAATGGGTCTTCAGAAATAAATTAGATGAATCTGACCTTATCATAAGACTATGTTGAACACTATGAACTTATTTCTAGGTTGGAGGAAATTTTAGTGCTTATAGATTTTTCTTCATCTATGAACTTTAAATTATATCAAATGGATGTAAATAATGAATTATTGAATGACTTTTTTCCAAGAGAAATTATATGTAAATCAACTCCTCGTTTTTGAAAACTTTCAATTTCCAAATCATATTTTCAAACTTGAAAATGCCTTGTAAGGACTAAAACATGCTCAAGAGCATGGTACACAAGATTAAGTAGGTATATTTTAGACAAGGCTTTGAAAGGGGAAAAGTCGATACAAATTTATTCTTTCATAGAAATTTAGATGGTATATTGTTAGTTGAAAATTATCAAAACAACAAGATTTGTTGAGTTTTGCAAAAGAAATTAAATAGATAGATTAGATGTGAGGAATCCTTATAGGAGATAGTGATTGTTGTAGGATACATAGAAGTTAGAAAGATGTGGGAAATTAACCAGGGTCGAGCTTGTGAGGAAAGACAAGGGAAATCTTTGTTGATATATTTTATATCAAGATGTAGTGTCATTCTTGGTGTAAACCAATATAAAATCTACAATCTCTTCTTTCTCTATACTCTATAATTTCAGCCTTTACATTCGATATTTGATGAAATTGTGTATGAATTGTTTATACTCTATCATTACAATTGGTTTGATCGATTAAGAGGCTTAAAATTGAAATTTGTAATTGGAGGAACAAGGTAGCCACACATCAATTCACCTCCCCTCTGGGTATGCAGAGCTCATGTAAACCAAGAAAAATCACAACAACAAGAATTCCAATAAAGGATGATGACTCAAATAGGATGCTGCAATATATTTTTAGGCCTTATAATTTTTTTAGGCTCCTAAGTTTTTTTTTGTATCAATAATGTATTGCGCATGATATTTATAGAAAGGGAAATAATTCCTTGTCCTTTTCATTCTAGAATACCCAATATAAATACAAGAATGTCATCAACATGGAAGATATTCACAAATACGTAAAGTATTGACTATGTTATGAATAGTATTCCTAATTTAGGGGATATGGTTTTAATAAGGAATATACAGAAAGTAATCACAAAGATATGTGTTTGAATATGTTGTCTACTATCACACCTCCGCAGTTGAAGCGAGAGGTTTCCGTATGCTTACATTGACTCGATAATCCTAAAAAATGAGGCGCATAAGCCCTTTGGTGAAGATATCAACAATTTGATGTCGGGACGGAACACAGAATACCCGAGCTTGGCCATGAGCCACCTTTTCGCGAACAAAATGTATGTCCATCTCGATGTGCTTGGTGCGTTGGTGTTGAAAAGGGCTGCTCATTAGATTATTGGCACTTACATTGTCACAATACACCATTGTTGCTTTATGAATTCGAAAATGAAGTTCTAGAAGAAGATTGTGAATCCAACAAGATTCGGAGACGATATTGGTTACCCCTCTATAATTGGCTTCAACACTGGAGCGAGACAGAGAAGGTTGTCATTTGGATGACCATGAGATTAAATTATCACCATGAAAAACTCAATAGCTAGAGGTGGAGCGTCTAGTGTCAGGACAACCATCCCAATCCACATCAGTATAGGAGAGAAGACTAGTAATGGAGGATGGGTACAGTTGTAAGCCAAAATGCATGTTACCTTGCACATAACGTAGAATGTGTTTAAGTGCACCTGCAAGATATTGTAATGCACCTGCAAGACTCATGTAATGAGTAGGATCCTCATATGGTGAACCCGAGGAGGCACTTAGCTTGTATTTGGTATCGACAGGGGTTACAGAAGGTTTGCAGGATGACATGTCAGCGCGATCAATGATTTCTTTAGTTGCTTTGATAAATGAAGATACTACCAACATGTCTAATGACTGCAATGCCCAAAAAATAGCATAGAGGACCTAAATCTTTCATGGTAAATTCTAAGGAAATGAGGGAGATGATGGATTGACAGAGAGAAATGGAAGAAGTGGTGAGGATGATGTCATCCACATATAAGAGTATGTATTTCATGTCATGACCTTGCTGGTAGATAAATAAGGAGTGATCAGTTTTGCTATGCTGAAACCCGATGGTGGAGATATAATTGGTGAATCGCTGATACCGAGTACGAGGAGCTTTCTTAAGGTCGTAGAGAGATTTTTTCAAGAGACAAACATAGTGAGGATGAACTAGATCCCATAAACCCATGGGCTGATGCATGTAGACTGTCTCATGAAGGCGACCATGTAGAAAAGCATTCTGAACATCCAACTGATGGATTGGCCAAGATTTGGGTAGTGCAATGTTGAGAACAGTCCGAATAGTTGATGGTTTCACGACATGACTGAAAGTTTCATCACAATCCACGCCAGTTATTTGAGACCTTCAATCACCTACAAGATAAGCCTTATAACACTCTAAATAACCGTTAGATTTCTTTTTATGGCGAAAAATCTACATAGAGCAATAATATTAACATCACAAGGTCGGGGGATTTCTTTTTAATAAGAGCATCATATTCCTCTTGCATGGTGGGTTTACAATGCGGGTCAGATAAGACTAGTCTGAGATTTTTGGGAATAGGAAAAGGTAAGGGTCTAATGGTCGAAACAAATAAGTTCAGTTGTCCTTTTGGTTTAAAAATACCATGCATGTTGTGAGTGGCCGTGGTCCGGGTTGGTGGAAGGATGGGCGGTGCAGGTTGTGGGGTGGATTGGGGGGGGGGGGGGGGGGGGGGTTATTGGGTGGTGCTTGGTGATTGGCGTGGATTGGGGTTGATTGGGTTGATTCGGTGTTTAATTGGATGGGGTAATTGCAAGTGGCATGGAAGTTTTATTTTTTCAGTAATGTAAAATAGAAAGATATAATTTATCATTGAAAAACACCATATGTCACTACGCCAGATACGTTGAGCAACAACGCATTTTTTGGCTATAGGACAGCGAGTTCCACCGTTGTCTGTTTGACCGAAGTCGTAGACGGTAGTCATTAACCGCGCTTTATGAACTCGTTGTTGAATACCACATGTTATAACATCGAATACTGAGTGATGCGCTTTTAAGGAATAGACAGATATAACAGCGCAACTCATACGTAGCGCTATATAACACAATCTAGTACAACAACGGACCATATAGGTAGTGCTGTGGTAATTTTTGTATACCACGACACTATGTCTTGCGCTGTTGTAGTGTTAAATATCGTGATGTCTTATATTTTAGGTATGACATCACACTGTATAAGTTGCGCTGTCGTAAAGTTTGTATACCACAACACCACTAAATACTACGCTGGCTTATGTTTTACGTATGACAACAGTCTAAGTAGCGCTGTCTAATTGTTTACGTATGACAACACAACGTAAATGTCGCGTTGTCTTATATATTACGTATGACATCACACTTTATAAGTTGCACTGTCGTAAAGTTTATATACCACAACACCACTAAAACACTGCACTGTCATAGTCTTTACGTATAACAACAGTCTAAGTAGCACTGTCTGATTGTTTACGTATGACAACACAATGTAAATATTGCACTGTCTTATGTGTTACGTATGACAACACAACATAAACACTTCGCTGTCTTATGTTTTACCTATGACAGCACAACGTAAACACTGTGTTGTCTTATGTTTTACGTATGACAACAAATTATTAAGTGCAACACAACTTTGTTCATCGTCGTATAGATTTACTTTTTACAACAGCGCTGTATAGATTTCCTATTAGAATGAACTTATAATAAATGAATTATAAAATTATGGTAAATAACGAATATCTGTTTATTTGTCAATTTCATTGTGATGTTTTTCTGCATTAGAAAGCACAACTCAACGATGAAACAAACTTACTATATCTGAAGGTAAATAAAGAATACCTGTTTATTTGTCAATTTCATTGTGATGTTTTTCTGCATTGGAAAGCACATTTCAACAATGAAACAAACTTACTATATCTGAAGGTAAATAAAGAATACCTGCTTATTTGTCAATTTCATTGTGATGTTTTTCTGCATTGGAAAGCACTGACTCAACAATGAAACAAACTTACTATATTTGAACTTATAATAAAGGAATTATAAAATTATGGTAAATAAAGAACACCTGCTTATTTGCAATTCATTGTGATGTTTTTCTGCATTGGAAAACACTGACTCAACAATGAAACAAACTTACTATATCTGAACTTATAATAAAGGAATTATAAAATTATGGTAAATAAAGAATACCTGTTTATTTGTCAATTTCATTGTGATGTTTTTCTGCATTGGAAAGCACAAACTCAACAAAGAATAAAAAAAGTGAAACACTGAAATGTAGAAAGCCTTACAAGCAACAAACTTACAGGAGATTATCAACAAACTTACAATGCAAACAATCTTTATTCATTACAATGCAAACAAAATACAATGCATTTTTCACACTAATGTTATATAAGCAACAAACTTACACTAGACTGTCAACAAATTACAATGCAAACAATTCTCCAGTAAATTACAAACAAATAAATTACAAACAAAATTATAAGTAAATTACAAACAAAATAAATTTATGCTATACTTATAAAAGATATGCATATAATGTTTCCTCTTCTTTGATGGTTTATGGATTGTAATATTGTTGTCTTTTTCAGTAAGAATTTCATTCACCCAAAGGCCCTCATCATGATCACCTCTTGTATATAAATCATCATTAGTAGTTATCTCATGCGACAATGATATCCCAAAAAAAGGATCATCTTCAGCATCAATATCTTCTTGATCATCTATATTATTGATGATGATTTTGTTGGTCAATAGAACAATGGACCATTTCTTATTTGCTGGGTCACTAACATAGAATACTTGTTGAGCCTGGGATGCTAGAATAAATGGTTCATCTTTATATCCTAGCCTATTAAGATCCACCTGCATGAATCCTAATTCATCAACTCGAAAGCCATTATTGTTATCAACCCACATACAACAAAAAACCGGCAACCGAAACATTGTGTAATCTAACTCCCATTATTGTTTAATGACCCCAAAGTATGACATGTTTTCATATATTGGGTTTCTATCTTTGGCACTTGACATATGTAGAGTTCGAGCAACAAGAGTCACACCACTATTTTGCATTTTACTTTGATTATCTTGTTTTTCAGTATAAAATGTGAACCCATTAATTAGGTAACCACTGTAGGATATGACATGAATACTTGGGCCATTGGCTAACCATTTCAATCTTTTGGAAACGAAATACACATTTATATTCAACTCTTCATCAATGTGATGTTTTAGCCACTTTATGAAACACCGATTATGCTCTTTGGAAATCCAATTTTCATTCTTACTTGGGTTAGACTTCTTAAGCATCTCCATGTGTCTTTCAACATATGGCTCAACCTCGTCGGCATTATGTAAAACATACAAGTGTGCTTGCTCCAATTCGCTTCATGATATACTCAATATTTCTTTCCCAATAATGCCTTCACCAGATGTTCCTTTTGCATACCGAGGCTTTGGAATGCCTACGAAATCACCATCTTCCAGGTATCCGGTACAAAAAATGAAGAGCTTCATCAACAATATATCGCTCAGCAATACAACCCTCTGGTCTTGATCGATTCTTCACATACCCTTTTAATATTTTCAAATAACGTTCAAAGGGTACATCCATCTCATATAGGAAGGACCACATAGTTGTATCTCTCGAAGAAGATGAATGCTAAGATGGACCTTTATGTCGAAAAAAGATGGTGGGAAATACATCTCAAGCTCACACAATATCAAAATAATTTGTCTTTGCAATGCATGTGATTTCACAGGATCAATCACTTTGCTACAAATTGTCTTGAAGAAGAAGCATAACTTAGTTATGGTTCCTCGCAATTTTTTAGGTAGAATAGACCTTATGCCAATAGGCAAGAAATGCTCCATGAGTACATGACAATCATGAGACTTAAGACCTATTAACTTGAGGTCTTTCATTGATACAAGATTTCGGATGTTTGAAGAGTACCCCTCTGGAACTTTGACACCATCAATAAATTTACAAAATTCTAATTTCTCCTTCCTCGACAAAGTATAAGCTGCTGGAGGTAGAAATGTACGTTTTCCCTTCATAATTGGCCCCAATTCCTTTCTTATTCCCATACTAACCATGTCTAATCTTGCATTCAAGCCATCTTTGGACTTACCAGTGATATTGAGTAAAGTACCAAGGAGACTTTCAAATACATTTTTTTCAATATGCATAACATCGAGAAAATGTCTTACATATAATGAGCTCCAATACGACAATTCAAAGAAGATTGAACTTTTCTTCTACCCACCAATTGTGACCATTTTTGCAGCAAAAGGTTTACCGAAGTTATTATTCAAACCCATTAGCTTTTAAAATAATTGGTCACCCGTCAATGGCAAAGGAGCACGTCTTTCTTCATTATTCCCATCGAATGCTTTTCTCCATCGACGATATTGATGATCTGCATGCAAAAATCTACGGTGACCAAGGTAGTCATTCTTCTTATAGTGTGGCAACCTCGTTGAATGAGTATTGTCTTCACATACAGGACATGCAAGATTCCCTTTTGTAGTATATCCTGATAGATTACCATACGCAGGGAAATAACTGATTGTGCCGAACAACAAAGCCCTCAAGCTGAACCTTTCTTCCCTATACCCATCATATACATCTGTACCAGTCTCCCGCATTTGCTTCAAGTCTTCAATTAATGGAGCCAAATATATGTCTATGTCATTTCCTGGTTATTTAGGTCCAGAAATTAACATAGAAAACATCACATATTTGTGCTTCCTGCACAGGGAAGGAGAGAGGTTGTATATCACCAACATCATTGGCCATGTACTGTGGGAGCTACTTTGAAGACTATGTGGGTTAATTCCATCAGTTGACAATGCAAGGCGTATATTTCTTGATTCTTGACCAAAACTAGGGTAGTCATGATCAAATTTTCTCCATTGAGGAGAATCTGCAGGATGCTGAAGCTTGCCATCTTTAATCCTTTCATCAGCATGCCATCAAATTCTTTGCATCTTTAGCGTTGCTGAACATACGCTTAAATCTTGATTTGATAGGAAAATTCCATACAACCTTATTGGCAATAATTGAGTCTTCCTTCTTATAACGTGGTGCATTACATTTAGGACAATGCTTTAACGAAGGATACTCATTAAGAAATAAGACGCAATCATTTTCACAAGCGTGTATCCTATTGTAATCCTTACCAATGGAGCATAACATATATTTAGCTTCATAGGTTCGACAAGGAAGCACGTTATCCTTGGGCAATATTTCCTTCAGAAATGCCGTAGGTCTGTGAAACTTTTATCAGTCCATCCATTAGCAAATTTCAACTTGTACAACATTGGCACGGCTGCTAATCTTGTGAATTTAGTACAACCATCATATAATGGTTTCTCAGCATCACTTATCAACCGCTGAAACATCTCAGGACGATCCTGAAGATCCTCTTCAACAACGTTTGCCATTTCATCGAGACGATCTCCTTCATATGCATTAGTGTTGTTTTCTTTCATATGCATCTCAACAAGGCTTTTCTCACCATGCCTTGTCCAACATGTGTAACTCTGATCGATATCGTGACAGATTAAATGAACTTTTAACTCAACCGCAGTAACTCGATTGGAGTAACAACATTTCAAACAAGGACATACAATTCGATTAGAGTGTTCAACATTCTCATATGCAAACTTAACAAATGATTTTACTTTATCCTCATACTTCTTCGTCAATCGATTAACACCCATCCATTTTCGATAAATTCTTTCATCCATTTTCTAGAAAGAAATTGTCATAAAATATTGAGTTAATAATTGAAATTTATATTCGGGATCATAAATCCCTAAATGACTAAGTCGCCGCTCACCTTACAATCTAACTCTAGTAAAACAAGCTAAGTGAGGAACCCTAACTAAATACAATCTAAATTGTATGATTGAAATTTGAATTTGGGGAAACATAAATCTCTAAAACATTAATTTAATTTCACATAGCAAGCAAATACATTATTAGGAAAAATCCTAACTCATGTAATACAAGCTAAATGAGGAACCCTAACTAAATACAATCTAAATGAATTCGGGCATATAATAACTCATGTAATAAAGATGAAATCTAACTCAATATAAGCAAGTATTTACTTGATGTTGAATTGAAAACTCACTTTCAATTCGGTGCAGAATTAGTGAACTTTCGGGGTTTAATGAGAGAAAGAAATTTTGATGTTGAATGCGTGAATGATTTTGGGGTTCAATGCGTGAATGATTTTTGATGTTGAATGTGTGAATGATTTTCGATGTTGAATGATTGAATGATTTTGAGGTTTTCAGTTTCGGTAGCTGCTGCTGAGAAAAAGAGTTAGTGTAAATTAAAAGAGGTTTTCGAATGATGAATAGTTTTAAGTTTTATCTTGAAAAATACTACGCTGTGGAAGTTATTAATTATACAGTGAAATTAGAACACTGCGCTATTGAAGATATCATGAGGTGTTGAAATTGGATCTTGTAAGGACCCAAATTCTACCATTGAAATTTTTTCTTTTACTTTAATCCTTCACACTTAATTTTTCCATGTTACACCAAACATACATTCCCTTTACCCTTTTAATTCATTCATTTCTTTAATTATATAATAACTCTAACCATACAACTTCGGTTTCATATCATAATACTCTTAATTGCAGAAAAACATAATTCATATTAAAGTCTCCCAATGACTACCGCATACAACTAGCTACGGGTTTCCAAAAATACCCAAAGCTACAAATATCCGAAGTTACAATTAACCATGTCTACAAACATGTCCAAATATCATGCTCATGGTTACAAATATTCAGTTTATAACATAATTAGTTAGATTAAAAAACAATGCAGATAAGGCATTCGAAACAAAAAGCACCTAAAACTCCAAATCAAGCATCCTTAATTCATCCGTTTACCTACAATGGGATTATCATAACCACACAATAAAACAAGGGAGTAAGCCATTAGTTAAAAACCAACATTGCAAGATAATCCACATATTAAGTATAAATAAGCATTGGAATAACCTATAATCACAAGCACATAAATATGAACATTTGTATCTCCTTCCTTCCATTTCCAGTTTATTCATAATCACTCTACAATATATATATCCTATAATATATATTCTATAGCTTGCATATTACTTTCATTCCAAACATACCCTTTCACATTATTCATATTCACCCTATAGTATATATATCCCATAATATATATTCTATAGCATGCATATTACTTTCATTCCAAACATACCATTTCACATTATTCATATTCACCCTATAATATATATATCCCATAATATATATTCTATAGCATGCATATTACTTTCATTCCAAACATACCCTTTCACATTATTCATATTCACCCTATAGTATATATATCCCATAATATATATTA
Source organism: Lupinus albus (assembly GCA_009771035.1). Classification (NCBI taxonomy): domain Eukaryota; kingdom Viridiplantae; phylum Streptophyta; class Magnoliopsida; order Fabales; family Fabaceae; genus Lupinus; species Lupinus albus. Next base: position 9,951,665 of record CM020004.1, on the reverse strand, counting down.
TATAGCATGCATATTCCTTTCAAACAAAAATACTCATTTCCATGTTATTCATATTCACCCTATAGTATATATATCCCATAATATATATTATATAGCATGCATATTCCTTTCATCCAAACATACTCTTTTCTCATTATTCACATTCCATAGTAATTCACCCTGGATCACATTCAACAAGTCTACAACGTACAGGTAATCCTCTACCACATCGGGTGGATCTAGTTAATTCCCCATACCACATAGGGCAGGTCTGGTTAATTCCCCATACCACATAGGGCAGGTCTAGTAATTCCCCATACCACATAGGGCAGGTCTAGTAATTCCCCATACCACATAGGGAAGGTCTAGTTAATTCCCCATACCACATAGGGAAGGTCTAGTGATTCTCCATACCATATAGGGCAGGTCTAGTGATTCTCCATACCACATAGGGCAGGTCTAGTGATTCTCCATACCACATAGGGCAGGTCTAGTAATTCTCCATACCACATAAGGTAGGCCTATACCACGATGATCCACTACCACTTCGGATAGGCAACAGCAATAATCCACTACCACTCTGGATAGGACAACAACAATAATCCACTACCACTCCGGGTAGGATAACAACAATATTCTTACAAACATAATACCTCTTACACGTACCTTATTCCCACCATCTCATATAAAATGGAAACGCTTATCCCTTACCTTGGTGAGCGTTGGGGTCGGTTCCGAGTAACTTTAAAAGTCTCCTCCGCGATTTCCTCCAACCTTAGGATCTTTCCTCATTCCCACCAATAACAACAATGTCAATCATTTATTCAAAATAACACATAACAACTCATATTTCATCGTCAAACTTACAAGATATTCACATATTTTCAAGGTTTCCAAAACTACTTCAATACGAGTTTCCAGACATCTAAAACATACATATTCCTCTTATTTATCAACATTAGAGCACAAACTCATCTTCTACATATAAAATTTCACCCATTTCCCTTTTTACTCACATTCTCATTTTGGGGGTTTTGGGGTTTTTATGAATAAGCCCACAAAACCTTTCCATTCATCAAATACCAACTCTAAACCAAGAGGTTACAAGAGAAAAACAACACAAAACAAACCATAACTCTAAAGGAAGAGTTTCCATGGTTTCTCACACTTTGAGAAGAGATCCATACACCCAAAAACGAGTTTCAAAGGGAGAAAAAGAGTTAGAATCAAGAGATTTACCTCTTCTCAAGCTTCTAGATGAGAAGAGGTAACCCTAAAATGTGTTTGGGGTTTCTATTATAAAGCAAACTCATCGGGTTCTCGCTCAAGTGAGCCCATTCTCGCTCAAGCGAGAAAATCCCGCCATTTTAAAATTCCAGATCTGACGCTCTCGCTCAAGCGAGGGATTTCTCGCTCAAGCGAGACCACTCTCACTCAAGCGAGCCTATTCTCGTTCAGGCGAGAATCCCACAGCGTTGACAGCCTCAGAATGCCACTTCTCGCTCAAGCGAGGCAACTCTCGCTCAGGCGAGAACACTCTCGCTCAAGCGAGGATCCTCTCGCTCAAGCGAGAATCCTTCAGTATAGCCCATTATTTCACTCACCCAGGTGAGCCATTTTCGGCCAAGCGATACCTTTCTCGCTCAAGCGAGATTCTCAGGACTGATACTATAATTTAATGACTTTAATTCTAGGGTGTCACAATCCTCCCCCTCTTATAGGAATTTTCGTCCCCGAAAATTTTATTAGGCTACTCTCTGAAAATAATATCATCGCCTAGACTTTAGCATAAGATATACTCAACCAAACTTAGATCCAACCATCTAACACGTAGCATTTAGGCAAACAATATTTTTGGAGTCATTCCGAGTACCAAATAAAATTACCAAGTAATTATCCAACTCAACCAAACATTCCTACTACAACGATTGCGGTTTAAGAAGATTTGCTAGTTCATAGTCTCAACTAGGCATACAAGGTCGCAGACTCACTCAAATCACATGCTTTGTTAATCATTGATCATTGTACATTTACAACATCCAATCCAATAACATAAGTTTTATATGGATACTCAGAATACAATGATAGACATACATTTCGTACTCAATCCTACATCATGTCTAGAAACACATAGCCATAACTAAATCACAATGTTTTAACAACATCTCATTCGCACAGGATGCAGTTGTTAAACTTTTGGACATACAATGTGGAACTAAGTTAATGCTTAGGCACATCCTACACTTCTCCCCAAATGACTTTCGACAATAGTTCAGATATAAGATTCATAGCAATCATCTCGCGAAAGAAAGGTTTTCAAAATCATTTCAAAATAGCTTCAAAACTATCTTTTCTAACGTGACACCGAAGTTCAAATTAAGATTTTCAAAGGCTAGCTATTTCTGGAGTTGCACTCCATTCGGGACATTACAGCTCTCACAGTCCATTTAACAAAACTTACCTATGCAATAATACTTCAATTATGCATAGCAATCACTGTCACAAATGAAACAAAATAAGTCTCTGAGGTACAACATCCAAGCTCCTAATTGGTATTCACTACCAATATATATTGGTTATGGCGAATACTCAACTCTCACAAAAATAAATTATTATAGACCAAAAGCTTCATGTACAAGAATCAAAAATAATTTTTTTCATTTCAATTATCACTCTCTACAATCAGCTTAGGAACACAATTTTGTCTAGCGTTTAACCCGCCAAAACTTGAGCTACACAACATTCATGTCCACCATCCAAGCAATAAGAAATCAGTGGCATAATATATAGTTATCATTTTAACATTTATATGCCTATTCTTTTTCATACTGACTCGTTTTTGGTTACCCACCATGAGTCACTTCAAAATGACAACCCTCTAAATGCTCACGGTTTATGCAAACACATTCGTCGCAAAGACATTTAGGTAACTGATCCAACCTCAATTATCATTTCAAAACATAAGTTTTACCACTTAGCATACATATACAGATCAATGCAAACAAGATCTTAAATCCTCACTAAGATACTCAATAAGAATCTTTCAAATAAACAATTATCACATAGTTAAGCATAACACGATTTGCTGACCGCCAGTCCATCGCCCGGAATAAATCCAACTGGGACAATGGTAAGCGTATCCAAACTACGGTAAGGGTTCTACCATTTCCCTCAACCGTACACTGAGATACCTGCGTCGATACCCACCACCGGTACATTGGGTGTGGTGGTTATGACTAAGTCGAAAGCAATGACTCTGGGTACAATCTCAGTCGGTTCACACATTCAACAAATATAAGGAGTGTGTCGCTCCCGAATTTAACAACACTAAAGAGGAATACCTACCACCATGCAATTACCTTTTATCGGGCCATCAACATCTGATGCCCCTACACCACTCATGGTAAACACTCGGCCATGGTTCCTTGCCCTCTCAGCATGAACGACATTAAGTCGTCGATCTAGCTTGGGACAAAACCTTTTAATGTGCCCCAACTCCTTGCAGTGGAAACATCCATTTCCCGATCCCGGGCATGTGCTCCCATAATGGAGTCTGCCATACTTGTTGCACATGGGAGTAGAAACCTCGCCGGTAGGAACGGTAGGTGGTTTTGACTCTTGGTAGTTACGGCCACGATATCCAGTAGGTGTCGTATAAGGTTGTCGGTCATCTCCAAAACATCCCCCCTTACCCTTGCCTTGGGTATGGTTTCTCTGAGGACCGAAGTTTCTCGGAGGGTCAACTCTTAGTGTCACCGCCTCATCTGCTTTCATATCATCCTCAAACATCCTACACTTGTTGACTAAAGTAGGGAAATCAGTAGTTTCTTGATGTCCAAACATCATCTCCAACTTGGGTTTCAAACCCGATTCAAACTTTGAGCACTTGGACCTTCCGTCCATTTCCAGTGCCGAATAGGGGAAAAATCAGGCCAAGTCCTCGAACTTGGCCGCATATTCTCCCACTGACATGTTACCCTGCTCTAACCTCAGAAATTCCATTTCTTTTTTCCTCTTCAGATCAGCTGGAAAGTATTTCTGAAGGAACTTCTCCTTGAAGGCACTCCAGGCAATCACTCGTCCTTCCACTTCCATTTGGCATCGAGTCATCTCCCACCAGTTTTACGCTTCATTTGCCAGCAAGTAGGAAGCATATGTTACTTTTTGTACATCGCCACAACCCATGGCTCAGAATATCCTCTCTAAGCCTTGAATCCATTCATTAGCAGCATCAGGAGCGAATCCTCCTTGGAACTGCTTAGACTTTTGTTTACAAAACTCGTCCAGTCCTCGATACTCGGCCAGTCCTTGTGGGGCCAAAGGTTGTGAGCTAGGACTGGGTGTTGTGTTATGGTTCAGGCTATGCAAGTTCTCATTTACTTGTTGCAATGCAGCCACCATCTAAGCCAACAGATCATTCGGAATATTCTGACTTGTTGGTCTTCCTCTTCCAGCCATGTGTACATGTGCTCATTAACTTGTCAGTAAACCAAATCTTCAACCGACAAGGGTCACATAATCACACATCAGTTTATACTAAACAACACAATTCAATCACAAAATAAACAAACAATTCATATAAGTCATAAATAGAAGCATGCAAGCCATACCCTAGGCCGCAGAGTTGACATATGCTTCGATACCATATTGTAAGGACCCAAATTCTTCCTTGAAATTTTTTCTTTTATTTTAATCCTTCATACTTAATTTTTCCATGTTACACCAAACATACATTCCCTTTACCCTTTTAATTCATTCATTTCTTTAATTATATAATAAATCTAATCATACAACTTCGGTTTCATATCATAATACTCTTAATTGCAGAAAAACATAATTCATATTAAAGTCTCCCAGTGACTACCGCATACAACTAGCTATGGGTTTCCAAAAAATACTCATAGCTATAAATATCCGAAGTTACAATTAACCATGTCTACAAACATGTCCAAATATCATGCCCATGATTACAAATATTCAGTTCATAACATAATTAGTTAGATTACAAAACAATGCAGATAAGGCCTTTGAAACTAAAAGCGCCTAAAACTCCAAATCAAGCCTCCTTAATTCATCCGTTTACCTACAATGGGATTATCATAACCACACAATAAAACAAGGGAGTAAGTCATTAATTAAAAACCAACATTGCAAGATAATCCACATATTAAGTATAAATAAGCATTGGAATAACCTATAATCACAAGCACATAAATATAAACATTCGTATCTCCTTCCTTCCATTTCCATGTTATTCATATTCATTCTACAGTATATATATCTCATAATATATATTCTATAGCATGCATATTACTTTCATTCCAAACATACTCTTTCACATTATTCATATTCACCCTATAGTATATATATCCCATAATATATTTTCTATAGCATGCATATTACTTTCATTCCAAACATACCCTTTCACATTATTCATATCCACCCTATAGTATATATATCCCATAATATATATTCTATAGCATGCATATTACTTTCATTCCAAACATACCCTTTCACATTATTCATATTCACCCTATAGTATATATATCCCATAATATATATTCTATAGCGTGCATATTCCTTTCATCCAAACATACTCATTTCCATGTTATTCATATTCACCCTATAGTATATATATCTCATAATATATATTCTATAGCATGCATATTCCTTTCATCCAAACATACTCTTCTCATTATTCATATTCCATAGTAATTCACCCTGGATCACATTCAACAAGTCTACAACGTACAGGTAATCCTCTACCACATCGGGTGGCTCTAGTTAATTCCCCATACCACATAGGGCAGGTCTGGTTAATTCCCTATACCACATAGGGCAGGTCTAGTAATTCCCCATACCACATAGGGCAGGTCTAGTTAATTCCCCATACCACATATGGCAGGTCTAGTGATTCTCCATACCACATAGGGCAGGTCTAGTGATTCTCCATACCACATAGGGCAGGTCTAGTAATTCCCCATACCACATAGGGCAGGTCTAAACCACGATGATCCACTACCACTTCGGATAGGCAACAACAATAATCCACTACCACTCAGGATAGGACAACAACAATAATCCACTACCACTCTGGGTAGGATAACAACAATAATCCACTACCACTCCGGGTAGGATAACAACAATATTCTTACAAACATAATATCTCTTACACGTACCTTATTCCAATCATCTCATATAAAATGGAAACACTTATCCCTTACCTTGGTGAGCGTTGGGTCGGTTCCGAGTAACTTTAAAAGTCTCCTCCGCGATTTCCTCCAACCTTAGGATCTTTCCTCATTCCCACCAATAACAACAATGTCAGTCATTTATTCAAAATAACACATAACAACTCATATTTCATCGTCAAACATACAAGAGATTGACATATTTTCAAGGTTTCCAAAACTACTTCAATACGAGTTCCCAAACATCTAAAACATACATATTCCTCACATTTATCAACATTAGAGAACAAACTCATCTTCTACATCTAAAATTTCACCCATTTCCCTTTTTACTCACATTCTCATTTTGGGGGTTTTGGGGTTTTCATGAATAAACCCACAAAACCTTTCCATTCATCAAATACCAACTCTAAACCAAGAGGTTACAAGAGAAAAACAACACAAAACAAACCATAACTCTAAAGGATGAGTTTCCTTGGTTTCTCACACTTTGAGAAGAGATCCATACACCCAAAAACGAGTTTGAAAGGGAGAAAGAGAGTTAGAATCAATGGATTTACCTCTTCTTAAGCTTCTAGATGATTCCCACGAGCTCTTGCTCTCAAAATCACCTTCTCCTCTCTTCTCTCTCAATTTCTAACCCTAAAATGTGTTTGGGGTTTCTATTATAAAGCAAACTCGTCGGGTTCTCGCTCAAGCGAGCCAATTCTCGCTCAAGCAAGCCCATTATCGCTCAAGCGAGAAAATCTCGCCTTTTTAAAATTCTAGATCTGACACTCTCGCTCAAGCGAGACCACTCTCGCTCAAGCGAGCCTATTCTCGCTCAGGCGAGAATCCCACAGCCTTGACAATCCCAGAATGCCAATTCTCGCTCAAGCGAGGCAACTCTCACTCAGGAGAGAACACTATTGCTCAAGTGAGGATCCTCTCGCTCAAGCGAGAATCCTTCAGTATATCCCAGTATTTCACTCACCCAGGTGAGCCATTCTCGCCCAGGCGACACCTTTCTTGCTCAAGCGAGATTCTCAAGACTGATACTATAATTTAATGAATTTAATTCTAGGGTGTCACAGATCTTTTCCTCTACAACGGAAGTATATCACTACACTGTGGAAATTATCAATTCCACAGAGAAAATATATCACTACACTGTGGAATTTATTAATTATACTGCGAAATTGGAACACTACGTTGTTGAAGATATCAGGGGATGAATAATTATACAGCGAATGTATAGTTTTCGTTGTTGAATTGTATGTTTCCTAAATCTAAGCAATTATCCTTAAGAAAACATCAAATAACTAAGACAAATTATCAAAACACAAAATGCGTTGAACCAAAACAGTTAAGTAAACATCAAATAATTGAAACACAACAAATTATCAAAACACAAAATGCTTTATATTTAATAGAACCTTTGTATATTACTAATTATCATGTTAAGGTATTACAACTTGAACCTTAATTTGTATATTACAAATTTTATGTTTTAAAAGAATAGACAAATTTTGACCAAATTTCCCTATTCACATCTATTTGGTCAATTGTATATGTATCTACATCAAACTAGACTTCAACTTTGCCTTGTTTAATAACCTCCATCATAATCTTAATGACATAAAAGCTACAATCTTTGTTATTGTTTTGGTGAGGGGTCTACAAATAAAATCAGGTAAATATAAGTGATAATGAAATAATTGTTTGATAATACATTGTTTGATGTTTAGTGTAACAATACCTTAACATGAATCCACTAGGCGGGTCTTTGACATTTAGGGTTTAGGGCTCTATATGTATTCAATGCCCTAAAAAATATAGAAAATAATGTTTAAATGAACTGATAATGAAAGTGTAACAAAATTCAGTAAATTTAAATGAGTTGTCCACTTACGTATTAAAAATATCTTGCATAATAGGGTACTTGTTGGGATCGCCATTTTTTAGTGAATCAAAATAGAACAATTGATGGCTGGACAGATTAGTGACAACCAAAATCCAATGTTGCCTAAAAACATATATGCATACGGTTAATAAAATGTTAAGCAAAAACATTGTTAAAAACAATTAAAAAATGATGCTTACCCGGTGTTAAGAGGTGCAAAGAATAAGTGAGCAATCTCTTTATTTTTTTCAAGAATGTTAGCAACTATTTGTGACTGCTGTTTCTTCCATGTGTCATTGGGTACCATACCTGCACCCAAAATGTTAGCTTGAGGGGATATGAACATCACCTTCTTTTTACTTTTGGGTACAAAGTTGCCATACAAGTACCTAACATATAACACAAACGTTAGTTAATTATAATACACCAATTAATGATTAAATGCGAAAATGAGAAGTTTACCTTATGTACACAGATAAAACGGATGCACCAATCCAATCACGATCATGTACAACAGCGCAACGTCATATTTTCGCTGTCTAAAGTTTATCATCACAGTGCAGCGATAAAATTCGATGTAGTAATTTAAACATTAACAGCGAGACTTATATGTTTCGCTGTTAAATATGTACTGGTCAATAGCGAAATTTCAGCCGACGCTGTTGAAGAGGTTTAAACAGTGTCATCTACAAATTCATCATGACTACAGATTCATAGACTTACGTCACATATCCAATCACTTAATTAAACTTTACTATTCAAATTAATATTTTTCAATTATTTAAATAAATTCGAACATTTCCACAGCGTAGTGATATACTTTCGCTGTTGATTATTCATTTTGAATTAAATTTTAACTTAAACAATTAAACTAATTACAATTTTTTTTTTCAAAAAGAGACACACTTAACGGCACATATCTTAATTAAACTTAATATTCAAATTCATTTTTTTCAATTATTTAAAAATATCCGACTATTTCCACAACAAAGTGATATACTTTCGTTATTGAATATTTATTAAAACGCATTTTCTCTATTGATAAGTCATTTAAGTGATATACTTCCACTGTTGATTATTCATTTAAAACTTACTATTTCGCTGTTGATGATTCACATTTTCATTCTTTTAAAACATGTCAGTTATATAATCAACAACGAAAATATATCACTTCGTTGTGGAAATAGTCATTTAAGTGATATACTTTTGCTGTTGATTATTCATTTAAAACTTACTAATTCGCTGTTGATGATTCAAATTTTCATTCTTTTAAAACACGTCAGTTATAAGCTGAAGTGTTGAACAAAATGAAATTGAAACTTATATATATTGAAATTGAAATTATACATAAAACACAATAAACTGAAATGGAAATTGAATGTTATATATATTGAAAACTGAAATGAAAATTGTTTGTTACATGGAAACATTAAATCCTTAAAGCTAAATGTTACATTTTTGTTCAATATTGAAGATCTAGGACAAGTTTTATTCTTAACAAAACCAACTTTGTGAACATTGGATAGATGCTCTTTTGCAGTTCTCTTGTGAAGAAATGAAAACCAATCTAAAAGAACATTGAAGATCTGTTAATCCATGCTCTTGTGAAGGAACCAGCGACTGAACCTCAAGAGCATTATCAAGAAGTTCAGTTAATCCATAGCATTTTATTTTCAAGAAAGACTCGTCTTTCAGAGAATGCATTTGGATTTTCTTCACTTATTCTCAACTTTGCAGCCTCTGGAAGTGGAAATGCTAAGTGGAAGGAATCAGCTTGAAGGATATCATTTGGACTGATATAATCAAGAAATCAAGGTACTTGCAAAGTGAAGGATATCATATTTGCGATCTTCTTCACTAATTTTCATGATATCTCTGTTAACCATAACATGCTATGCTATGAGAAAAAGTGTTTAGCATAGAGGACCCGTTCCCATTTTTGTTGAATATTGAAGATCTGGGGTAGGCTGACACTTTCTAGTTATGCATGATATGAACAAGACATGCATGATATTATGATCGATGCGAATAATAGCATGCATCACAAAGGACACATTCCCATTTTTGTTCAACATTGGAGATTGTTCTCCCCTTGTTACAAACATAAACTGATATCAATAACCAAAATATAAATGAAAAACATATAAATAAATAACCAAAATCCAAAATAACTCCATGAAAAATAAAGATAACAGAAAGATCTCCATGACAAATAGTTTGAAGTTCCATATCTCCGGTGAAGTGATATCCATGAAAAATAGAGAACATTTTGATTCAATGAAATCCTTCTTCATGTTCTTTCAATATATAGACTAAAAGATTTATGGGAAACTGATATGTTTAATGTGGGAAACTGATATCTTTAGTGCTTCAACCACTCTCTGAGAAACTCATATAACGAAGCAAAACTGCAAAACCATTTAAAAAAGAGCAGTTACACATATTCCATTTAGATATTTTCAATCTTTAACAGCGATGCACTTAACTTCGCTGTGGATAATTCATTATTTTCTATATTCAACAGCGATGCGTTTTATTTCGCTGTCTAAAGTTTATCATCCACAACGAGACTTATATGTACCAGTTTAAAACTTTAAATAAATCCGAACATTTCCACAACGTAGTGATATACTTTCGCTGTTGATTATTCATTTAAGTTAATAAGTTGTATTTTCACTTAAAAAATGATTTTAAAATAATTACAAATTACAACTACTTTCTAGTTTCTATAGCATTAATTCATTTTCGTTAAAAAATAATTCCTGTTAGGGATAGAGCGCAATGCGGAAGCACAAGATCGGATCAATTAAGAACAAAAGTGAAGCAAGAAAAATAAGACACATGATTTAACGTGCAAAAACCCCCTCAGTGTGAGAGTTAAAAAACCACGGGTGCTCAAGAGCAAAATTCCACTATGTAAAAAGGAGAGTACAATAAATCCTCTTATAGTGACGAGGATAAAGAACAATATTTAATCTCACAAATACTCTCTCAAATGGAACAAGAATTCTCACCAAAATACACTTGTGTAGGAAATCTAAAACTCTCTGTTATTTTTGATGTTGTTATAATATGCCATAGCATTGCCCTTTTATAGGCAAGTGAATAAGAGATAAAAATCTTATAATATTTAATAAAATTTAATATACATATGAGAGGCACAAACTTCTCAACAATGCAATCAAGAATCTTATTAAATAATATTTAATAAGATTTAATGAGAGACACAAACTTCTCAACAATCTCCACCTTGGCTCGAATTCGGTAAGTTGCTCATCACCAAATAAAGCCCCGAAGGGCGGTCAAATGTTGTAGATATTAACCAAGTCTAGGCAGTGTTGGAACTTGGTATTTGGAAGTGGCTTGGTAAGCATATTTGCTGGATTCTCTATGTGTGAATCTTCTCCACCATAATTTCACCAATAGTAACAATATCTCGGATAAAGTGACGTTTCACATCAATGTGTTTGGTCTTGTCGTGATAATGATTATTCTTGGTCAAATGAATAGAACTTTGATTATCACAAAATACTCTAAGAACACCTTGTGCTAAACCAAGTCCATTTACCAAACCTCGGAGCCAAGTAGCCTCCTTCACACCCTTTGTTATTGAAATATATTCTGCTTCAGTCATAGATAATGCAACAATAGACTGAAGAGTAGCTTTCTAGCTGATAGCACTATTACAGAGAGTAAAGATATAACCAGAAAGAGATCTCCTTCTATCATTGTCACCAGCATAATCTGAATCAACATAACCTACAACATCATCGTTTGTAGCCTTACTTCTATCAAATATCAAGCCAAAGTCAGAAGTATCTTTTAGATACTAAAAAAATCCATTTTACAGCACTCCAGTGATCCTTACCAGGATTATGCATATATCGAATCACCATGCTAACAGCATATGCTAAATCATGGTCTAGTGCACACCATAATGTACATAAGACTACCAACTGCACTAGCGTAAGGAATATGTGACATACGCTCTATCTCCTGCTCTGTATGTGGGCAAAGATCTGAAGATAACTTGAAATGTGCAGCAAGTGGAGTAGAAACAGGTTTGCAATCATTCATATTAAACCTTTCAAGCACTCTCTCAATATACTTCTGCTAAGATAAGAATAGTTTACCAGATTGACGGTCCCTGTGAATCTCCATACCAAGAATTTTCTTGGCTGCACCTAATTCCTTAATCTCAAACTCATTATTGAGTTGAGTTTTCAATTTCCTGATCAAAGACATGTCACGTGAAGCAATTAACACATCATCAACATAAAGTAACAAGTATATGCAAGATCCATCTGAATTTTTTTGGAAATAAATACAATCATCAAATTGACTCATGTAATAACCTTGCCTAATCATGAAAGATTCAAACCTCTTGTACCACTGTCTTGGAGCTTGTTTAAGGCCATATAAAGATTTCTTCATTCGGAAGACAAGACGCTCTTTATCAGGAACAATAAATCCCTCGGGTTGTTCCATGTAAATTTCCTCTTCCAACTCTCCATGTAGAAAAGTTGTTTTTACATCAATTTACTCTAACTCCAAATCAAATAAAGCAACAAAAGCAAGCAAAACTCGAATGGAAGTATGACGAACAACATGTGACAATACCTCATTAAAGTCAATACCTTCCTTTTGATTGAAGCCTTTAACAACTAATTTTGCTTTGCATCTTGGATCTTCAACCCTGGGAATGCCATCTTTCTTCTTATAGATCCATTTACATCTCAATGGACGTTTGCCTTTGGGAATCTCAATCAAAACCCAAGTACCATTCTTATGAAGACTTTCCATTTCTTCATTCATAGCCACTGTGAATAATCAGCACAAGAAACAGCTTCTCTATAGCTGGAAGGTTCAGCACCATGATTTACCTCTTGTGCTACTGATAAACAATTAAATTATCACCATCAGTGTACCTAGTTGGCCTTTTAATTAGTCTTCTAGCTCTGTCTCGGGCAAGACAATAATCATCTTCTTGCTAATGAATATGAGAAGTAGTATTATCATCACAATCAACATAATAATCATCAATGCTTGATTCATTTGTAGAGGAAGATGAAACATCAATATTAAGAGTTGCAGGCTTTACTATCAACTCCACCTTCTCGCTAGTACCCTGCATATTACCTGTACTAGTAGAAGAAGACACAATAAATTGTTTTCCAGAAGAGAATAATGCATCCTCGTTAAAAGTCACATCTCTACTAGGAATTAATTTTCGTGACTTTGAATCGGAACACCGTAAGCGATATCCCTTAGACTCAGATGCATAACCAAGAAATATGCACTCAACAACACTTGGAGCTAATTTACCATCATTAACATGTGCATAAGCAGGACATCCAAATATTCTTAAATTACAATAATCAACAGGATTACCTGACCAAATTTCTTCTGGAACTTTGAAGTCAAGTGCCGAATGTGGAGAGCGGTTGACCAAGTAACAAGCAGTAGATGTTGCCTAAGCCCAAAGTTCACGCTAATGCCATAACCAAGCATTTGAGAGCATACAACGAGCTATCTCAAGTATAGTCTTGTTTATCCGTTTTGCAACACCATTTTGTTGGGGATTCCTTGGAATGGTTTTGTGTCTAGCAATACCATGATTTGTGCAGAAGTCATTAAAGTCAACATTACAGAACTCTAACCCATTGTATGTTCTGAGTTTCTTCACCTTTTTTCTAGTCTGGGTTTCAACAAGAGTTTTCCACTTTTTGAAAATGGAAAAGGTTTCATTTTTATGCCGCAGAAAATAAACCCAAACCTTGAGAGAAAAATCATCAATGATAGTCATCATATAGCGGCATCCTCCATGGGAAGGAACTTTAGAAGGCCCCCAAAGGTCAGAATGAATATAATCAAGAATACATTTGGTACGGTGAGTTGCAGTAGAGAAACTAACCTTTTTCTGTTTCCCAAAAACACAATGTTTGCAAAACTCCAACTTACCAATGCCATGCTTACGAATATGACTTTCTTGCTCAGAAGGTGCAGGCCTTTTTCACTCATATGGCCTAGACGCATGTGCCATAATTTGGTGACATCATTATCAGGCATTGAAGAAGATACAACTGCTGAACCTGTCACAACAGAGCCATAGCATTGCCCTTTTATAGGCAAGTGAATAAGATAGAAAAATCTTATAATATTTAATAAGATTTAATATACATATGAGAGGCACAAACTTCTCAACAATGCAATCAAGAATATTATTAAATAATATTTAATGAGAGGCACAAACTTCTCAACAATTCCCATTTTCGACAGCGCAACATATTTATTCGCTGTGATAATTCAATTTTGCGTTGTTTAAAATGAATATGTTGCACTGTCGATAATGGGAATTATTTTCTGCTGATTATTCATTTAAGTTAATAAGTCTTATTTTCACATAAATAGTTAAATGATTAAAGTAATTACAAGACTCAGTAGAATTAATTCATTTTCGTTAAAAAAATAATTCCAATTTCGACACCACAACATATTGTTTCGTTGTGATATTTCAATGAATATGTTGCATTTTCGTTGAACACGGGAGTTATATACATTGAAATTGAAATTGATATTGTACAAAATACACAATAAACTAAAATTGAAATTGAATGTTATATATATTGAAAACTGAAATGAATGTTACATGGAAAAGTGCTAAATGTTACATTTTTGTTCAATATTAAAGATCTATTAAATATGCTAAGTTGAATGTTGTATCTATGAACGTTGGATATATGCTTTTTTGGAATGATATAACACCAAACAAAGTGAAGGAACCAATTCTCTTGTTAATCCATGTTCTTGTAAGCAAGGGAATAAAAACCAAAGCAAGTGAAGGGATCCAATTCTCTTGATGCAAAAAGGAACCAGCGGAACCTCAAGAGCAAGAAGAGTCTTTACTTTTTTATTTTGAAGATTTGGGAAGGTTGACACTTCTAGTTTTGCACGACATAAATAAGATAGTGTTGAATCAGAGAAAAAGTGTGTTGCAAAAAAGATCCATGGTCTTGTGAGGATTGTGAAAAGATATTGTAAAAGATGAGTCTTTTTTGAAAATAAATAAAAGATGTGAATATAAGAGTTGAACATAATAAAAGACTCATCTCTTACAATATTCTTCAAAGTGAAGGATTCAATTTTCTTGTGAGGACAGTGAAAAGATATTGTAAGAACCAGCGGTTGAACCTCAAGAGCTTGTTGATATTATGATCGATGCGAATAATAGCATGCATCACAAAGGACACGTTCCCATTTTTGATAAATATTGGAGCATTGTTCTCCAAACATAAAATAACCAAAATCAAAAATACCTCACGATCAACGAAAATAAACATAACACAAAGATCTTGATGAAAAATAGAGAGCATTTTGTTTCAATGAAATCCTTCTTCATTTTCTTTCAATATATAGACTAAAAGATTTATGGGAAACTGATATTTTTAATGCTTCAACCATATCTCTAAGAAACTCATATAACGAAGCAAAATCATTTAAGAAAGAGCTGTTACACATCTCTAGTTAGATATTTTTATTTCTTTAACAGCGATGCGTTTTAATTCGCGGTGATCGTTCATTTTTTCTATATTCAACATAGCATAATTTACGTCGCTGTGATTAATTTATATATTTAACATTCTATATTCAACAAAGATGAATTTTACGTCGCTATTGAATATTTTACTTCGCTGTTGATTATTAATTTAAGTGATATACTTTCGCTGTTGATGATTCATTTAAACTAAACGAATAAATTATTATTTCGTTGTTCATCAATCACATTTTCATTCTTTTACTTCGCTGTTGATTATTAATTTAAGTGATATACTTTCCATGTAGATTATTCATTTATAATAACTTATTATTTCGCTGTTGATGATTAATTTAAACTAAACGAATAAATTATTATTTCGTTGTTCATCAATCATATTTTCATTCTTTTAATTCGCTATTGATTATTAATTTAAGTGACATACTTTCGCTGTAGATGATCCATTTAACTTATTATTTTGCTGTTCATCATCTTTTACTTCGCTATTGATTATTCATTTAAGTGATGTATACTTTCGTTGTTGTTGATTCAACGATTAACTTATTATTTCGCTGTTGATCATTCACATTTTCAAACTTTTACTTCGCTGTTGATTATTAATTTAAGTGATATACTTTCGCTGTTGATGATTCATTACTAACTTATTATTCGCAGTTCATCATTAATATTTACATTCTTTTAAAACACGACAGTTATAAATTGAAGAAAAAGAAATTGTAAGCTAATTGTTATATATATTGAAATTGAAATTATACAAAAAAACACAATAAACTGAAATTGAAATTCAATATATTAAAAACTGAAATGACAATTGTTTGTTGGAAATATTAAATCCTAAAATCTAAATGTTACATTTTTGTTCAATATTGAAGATCTGTTAATCCTCATAGCTGGATTGTTGAATGTTGTAACACCCTAAATTTTAGTCTTCAAGATTATAGTAACAGTCCTGGAAGCCTCGCTTGAGCGAGAAATGGCAAATTTTGGGCTGTTGACAGAGTGTAATCGATTACACACTCCTGGTAATCGATTACATGCTGATAAACTAATCAGACATGAGCATCTGACACAGTGTAATCGATTACACACTCCTGGTAATCGATTACATCGTATTAAAAGCATCAGATATGTGCATCTGACACAGTGTAATCGATTACACACTCGTGATAATTGATTACATCGAATTAAAAGCATCAGATATGCGCATTTTTCACGTTGTAATCGATTACACCATGTTGGTAATCGATTACAACCCGACGACACCTCTTTAAAACAGAAACCCAAACACATTTTAGGGTTAAAAACTTTGAAGGGAGGTGAGAGAAGAGAGCTTTTCCAAGGGCAAGGAGTTTTGATACTCACCCAAGAGCTTGAGAAGAGGTAAAACTCTTGATTCTAACTCTCTTCTTCTCTCTTAGACTCATTTTGGGTATGTTGGATCTCTTCTCCAAATGTGAGAAACCATGGAAACTCATCCTTTGGAGTTATGGTTCGTTTTATGTCAATTTTACCTTGTAAACTCTTGGTTTAGAGTTAATATTTCAAGAATGGAAAGGGTTGTGGGTTGAGTCATGAAAACCCCAAAACCCTAAGGTAAAAATGGGGTAAAAGGAGAGAATGAGTAAAATGCTAGAGGTAGAAGATGAGTTTAACCCCAAATATTGAAATATGAGATGTTATGCATGTTTTAGATGGTTGAATATTGATGATGAATATTTTGTATAATTAAATGATGCAATATAAGTTGTTTATGTGATATTTGGAATAAATGACTAACATTATGTTATATGGTGGGATGAGGAAAGATCCTAAGGTTGGAGGCGGTGTTAGTGGAACTCGAGAAGTTGCCAAGAACCAAACCCAACACTCACCGAGGTAAGAGATAAGTGTTTCTAAATCATACTCACCGATGTGAATGAAGTATGTGAAAGAGGTAACGTGTTGGTAGTTTATTGTTGTTACCCTACCCGAAGAGGTAGTGGTTTATTGTTGATACCCTACCCGAAGAGGTAGTGGTTTATTGTTGATACCTTACCCGAAGAGGTATTGGTTTATTGTGTCCTACCCGGAGTGGTAGTGAACGGTTATTGTGTCCTACCCGGAGTGGTAGTGAACTGTTATTGCGTCCTACTGGGAATGGTAGTGTATTATCGTGAACTCGACCTGCCCGATGTGGTATGGATAATAACTCGACCTGCCCTATGTGGTATGGATAATAACTCGACCTGCCCTATGTGGTATGGATGGTAACTCGACCTGCCCGATGTGGTATGGATGGTAACTCGACCTGCCCGATGTGGTATGGATGGTAACTCGACCTGCCCTATGTGGTATGGATGGTAACTCGACCTGCCCTATGTGGTATGGATGGTAACTCGACCTGCCCGATGTGGTATGGATGGTAACTCGACCTGCCCTATGTGGTATGGATGGTAACTCGACCTGCCCGATGTGGTATGGATGGTAACTCGACCTGCCCTATGTGGTATGGATGGTAACTCGACCTGCCCTATGTGGTATGGATGGTAACTCGACCTGCCCGATGTGGTATGGATGGTAACTCGACCTGCCCTATGTGGTATGGATGGTAACTCGACCTGCCCGATGTGGTATGGATGGTAACTCGACCTGCCCTTTGTGGTATGGATGGTAACTCGACCTGCCCGATGTGGTATGGAAAATGAAATCGATGAATACGATTGAGTGTGAATACGAACTATGAGTAATGTGGATGTCACCAAGAGAGTCATATGCATGCTATAGGATATATAGTATAGAATATATATTCTATAGGGTGAATATGAATGATGAGAAGTGAGTATGTCACCAAGAGAGTTATATGCATGCTATAGGATATATAGTATGGGATATATATTCTATAGAGTGAATATGAGTGATAAAAGGAATGGCGTTAAGAATGAAAGTAATATACATGCTATAGGAATATATTATGGGATATAGGTCCTATAGGGTGGATATGAATAATGAGGAGTCCGATATTTCGAAAGAACGTAATACACGTGCTATAGAATATATATTACGGGATATATATGCTATAGGACGAATATGAATGAAGTGGAAAAGAAAGACAGAAGATATGAATGCTTACAATAGTGTATTTGTGTTTATAAATTATATTAAAGCTTAATCGTATTGAAATGTGGATTATCATGTGATGTTAGTTTTGAACTAATGACTTACTCCCTTTGTTTTGTGTGTTGTTATGATAATCCCATTGTAGGTGAATGAAGGATTTTGAGGAGGGAGCTCACTAGAAAGCTTTGTGTTTTTAACTTGAAAGTCTTGATTGTATTTTGACATTGTAGTTGATTTGATAAATGTTTTGAGATGAATGTAATCTGATTAGGATAATATGGTTATGGACTTATAACTCTGAAAAACCCATGACTGGTTGCATGTGGTAAATTTTAGTTGATTGAATTATGTTTTTCCGCAACATAAATATGTATGATAATATAATAGGGTAAAGTGTATTTTCAAAGAATGATTCTTGAGAGTTTTTAACTAAAGTGACGACTGTAGGCAAGGAAGGATTAAAATAAATGAAATTTTTTTCCAGGGTAGATTTTGGGACGTTACAACATGGTATCAGAGCATAGTTAATTCTGCGGCCTAGGGCATGACCTTACTTGCTTCTTTGTAACATGTGTATGATTTGACTAGTTGAGATTGTGTGTATTGAATGTTTAAAGCATGTAGCCTTGGTGTAGTGACATTTAATGTGCTGTGAGACTATGTGATTTTATACGCTGAAAATTGTTTGATCTATACTGATTGCTAAGTAATTTTGTGAACTTCGTCTAGACAAAAATTCTGTTTTGGCAAGTGAATGAGTACAGGTACCCATTGCTAAAATGTCTGGAAGAGGACGATGGAGAAGATCGGGTCAGAATGAATTGTTGGCCCAGATTGCGTCAATACTGGCAAACGTGAATGAGAACTTACAACACCTGAATCAGAATGCGACACCAAGTCCGAGTTCGCAACCCCTAGTTCCACCCGAACCAGCAGAGTACCGAGGTCTGGATGAGTTTTGTAAGAGGAACCCCAGTCAGTTCCACGGGGGATTTGCTCCTGATGCTGCCGTTGAGTGGATTCAGGGAATGGATCGAATCTTTCGAGCAATGAATTGTTCGGAGGCTCAGAAGTTGGCTTACTCCACGTATATGCTAGCGAAGGAGGCCGAGAATTGGTGGGAGTTTACTCGACGCCAAATGGAGACAGAATGACAATTGATTTCCTGGGGTACATTCAAGGAGAAGTTTCTTCATAAATACTTTCTAGCTGATCTGAAGCGGAAGAAGGAAATGGAGTTCCTGAAGTTGGAACAGGGAAATATGTCGGTGGGGGAATATGCGGTTAAGTTCAAGGAATTGGCACGGTTTTGTCCCTACTCGGAGTTGGAAGTGGAAGGACGATCCAAATGTTCAAAATTCGAATCGGGCTTAAGGCCCAAGCTGAAAAGGATGTTCAGACATCAGAAGATTGCCGACTTTGCTACCTTGGTCAACAAGTGTCGGATGTACGAGGATGATTTGAAGGTGGATGAGTTGGCGACTCCCGAAACAATTTCTCCCCGGAACTATGGACCTCAACGCAACCATATGCGGGAGAGAGGTAAATGGAGAGTGGACGATGACCGGAAACCTTATGCGGCAACTACTAGACATCGTGACCGAAGTTTCCAAAGGTCTAGACTGCCTACCGTTCCTGCCGAAGGGATTTCTACTCCCATGTGCAACAAGTGCGGTAGACTTCATTATGGGAGTACGTGACCGGGAAAAGGGAATGGATGTTTCCACTACAAGCAGTTTGGGCATATTAAAAGGTTTTGTCCCAAGCTGGATCGGAGACCTAATGGCATGCATGCTGAGGGGGTAAGGGACCACGGTTGGATGGTTACCCCAAGTGGCGCAGGGACATCATATGTTTATGATCCGGCGAGAGGTAAATCGCATGGTGACAAGTATCACTTTTAGTATTGTTTAATTCGAGAGCGACACACTCCCTATATTTGCTGAATGTGTGAACCGACTGAGGTTGTACACCAAGTTGTTGTTTTCGACTTAGTTATACCCACCAACCCCGTGTATCGGTGGTGGATGTCGGTGTGGATGTCTCAGTGTACGGTTGGGGTAAATGGTAAAACCATAGTGTTGGTATGCGCAATGACGTCCCAGTTGGATTTAATCCTGGAAATGGACTAGCGGTCAGCGGATCGTGTTATGTTTAACTCTGTGTAATTGTTGAGGTGAATATTTAAATTTAGTATGCATTGATATGTATGTGTATGCTAAGGGGGTAAGATTTATACTGATGGTCGAGGAAAGAGGCTAGTCGAGTTACTTACCCCGTCGATGAAATGAATACATTTTATTAGCAGTGAAACTTTTGAATCGAATGATCGGTTCTTTTGCGGTAGGACATTGGAAATGCATGGAATAGTGGTGGCGTACCTAAATTGTCTGCATGGAATGTTGTACCGGCAAAAGTTGTTGCTGTTTCGTGAACGTCAGTAATTGTGATGTATGGAGTGGTGTAAACATCTGAGAGAAAAGGTTTTGGGTATGTAGAAACGATTATGCAAACTGTGTTTTACGACGTGGTCGCCATGAGTCGTGGATTCAAAACGCTTTCGAAAACTATTATTGGGTGAGACATAGCTTGAGGCTAAATAGTGATTTAGTATCATGTGGGAGAATTCCGAAATTTTAGCAACCATATCGGAATAAGTATGAGGTTGTTAAAAGTTTAGTGATATGAGACGCCCATGTATTTCTGGACATAAGACGAGTGGGTTAATAAGTTTATCTTTGCTAACGAAATTGGGATGACCAAACCGAACGCAAGTTGTAGGTTTGAGTATTGGTCGACTTGTGTTGGCCGATTGGGGACAGAATATCTAGTTTTGGTGTGAATCAATGGTTTTATGGTTTCAGTGGAGGCTAGAAATTGGTAATTTCTTTAGACGATAAGATTTGACGGTAGAAATATTTGATGTAATTAGATAATTACTGGATAGTTTGATTGTGTAGAATGGATGAGACATTAAGAGTCTTTTGTGTAGGTATTTTGTTGATCGAGTAAAATGAAATTGTGCCAGATTCTCGATTGGAGATGAAACTAGCTGGTGTATGATGGATGTTAAAATGTGCATTTAATTAGATATGGAATAAGGAGCTCCCCATTCGCTGAAGTTCGAGAGTGTTATCGGAATTCTTAATGTATGTTAGGATTGATAGATGGATAGGTGCTAGATGCCTATGGTTCTTGATGGATATAGGGAAATTCTTTAGTCTGAATTATGGATTAGTTCCCATGGCACTCGAGTTATTAAATGCTGAAACCTTAATATTTGGACATTGATGAATTAGTTCATGAATTGGTGGATGATGTCATGGTTTAGTGGTGTATGCCCTTAGTGACTGATTAAGTGATCTTAATGGAGTAGATAATCGATTATGATTTTGGTGGAGTATCCTTGTGCCTAAGGTCTAGGTGATGATATTATTTACGAGGTATGTTTAATTTTCGGGGACGAAAATTCCTATTAGAGGGGGAGGATTGTAACACCCTAAATTTGAGTCTTCAAGATTATAGTAACAGTCCTGGAAGCCTCGCTTGAGCGAGAAATGGCAAATTTTGGGCTGTTGACACAGTGTAATCAATTACACACTCCTGGTAATCGATTACACACTCCTGGTAATCGATTACACACTCTTGGTAATCGATTACACACTCCTGGTAATCGATTACACACTCCTGGTAATCGATTACACACTCCTGGTAATCGATTACATGCTGATAAACTCAGACATGTGCATCTGACACAGTGTAATCGATTACACACTTCTGGTAATCGATTACATAGTATTGAAAGCATCAGATATGTGCATCTGACACAGTGTAATCGATTACACACTCGTGGCAATCGATTACACACTCGTGGTAATCGATTACACACTCGTGGTAATCGATTACACACTCGTGGCAATCGATTACACACTCGTGGTAACCGATTACACACTCGTGGCAACCGATTACACACTCGTAGTAACCGATTACACACTCGTGGCAACCGATTACACACTCGTGGTAACCGATTACAACCTCGTGGCAACCGATTACACACTCGTGGTAACCGATTACACACTCGTGGCAACCGATTACACACTCGTGGTAACCGATTACACACTCGTGGTAATCGATTACATCGAATTAAAAGCATCAGATATGCGCATTTTTCACGTTGTAATCGATTACACCATGTTGGTAATCGATTACAACCCGACGACACCTCTTTAAAACAGAAACCCAAGAAGAGGTAAAACTCTTGATTCTAACTCTCTTCTTCTCTCTTAAACTCATTTTGGGTATGTTGGATCTCTTCTCCAAATGTGAGAAACCATGGAAACTCATCCTTTGGAGTTATGGTTCGTTTTATGTCATTTTTACCTTGTAAACTCTTGGTTTAGAGTTAATATTTCAAGAATGGAAAGGGTTGTGGGTTGTGGGTTGAGTCATGAAAACCCCAAAACCCTAAAGTAAAAATGGGGTAAAAGGAGAGAATGAGTAAAATGCTAGAGGTAGAAGATGAGTTTAACCCCAAATATTGAAATATGAGATGTTATGCATGTTTTAGATGGTTGAATATTGATGATGAATATTTTGTATAATTAAATGATGCAATATAAGTTGTTTATGTGATATTTGGAATAAATGACTAACATTATGTTATATGGTGGGATGAGGAAAGATCCTAAGGTTGGAGGCGGTGTCGGTGGAACTCGAGAAGTTGCCAAGAACCAAACCCAACACTCACCGAGGTAAGGGATAAGTGTTTCTAAATCATACTCACCGATGTGAATGAAGTATGTGAAAGAGGTAACGTGTTGGTAGTTTATTGTTGTTACCCTACCCAAAGAGGTAGTGGTTTATTGTTGATACCCTACCCGAAGAGGTAGTGGTTTATTGTTGATACCTTACCCGAAGAAGTATTGGTTTATTGTGTCCTACCCGGAGTGGTAATGAACGGTTATTGTGTCCTACCCGGAGTGGTAGTGAACTTTTATTGCGTCCTACTGGGAATGGTAGTGTATTATCGTGAACTCGACTTGCCCGATGTGGTATGGATAATAACTCGACCTGCCCTAAGTGGTATGGATAATAACTCGACCTGCCCTATGTGGTATGGATGGTAACTCGACCTGCCCGATGTGGTATGGATGGTAACTCGACCTGCCCTATGTGGTATGGATGGTAACTCGACCTGCCCTATGTGGTATGGATGGTAACTCGACCTGCCCGATGTGGTATGGATGGTAACTCGACCTGCCCTATGTGGTATGGATGGTAACTCGACTTGCCCGATGTGGTATGGATGGTAACTCAACCTGCCCTATGTGGTATGGATGGTAACTCGACCTGCCCGATGTGGTATGGATGGTAACTCGACCTGCCCTATGTGGTATGGATGGTAACTCGACCTGCCCGATGTGGTATGGAAAATGAAATCGATGAATACGATTGAGTGTGAATACGAACTATGAGTAATGTGGATGTCACCAAGAGAGTCATATGCATGCTATAGGATATATAGTATAGAATATATATTCTATAGGGTGAATATGAATGATGAGAAGTGAGTATGTCACCAAGAGAGTCATATGCATGCTATAGGATATATAGTATGAGATATATATTCTATATAGTGAATATGAGTGATAAAAGGAATGGCGTTAAGAATGAAAGTAATATACATGCTATAGGAATATATTATGGGATATAGGTCCTATAGGGTGGATATGAATAATGAGGAGTCCGATATTTCGAAAGAATGTAATACACGTGCTATAGAATATATATTACGAGATATATATGCTATAGGACGAATATGAATGAAGTGGAAAAGAAAGACAGAAGATATGAATGCTTACAATAGTGTATTTGTGTTTATAAATTATATTAAAGCTTAATCGTATTGAAATGTGGATTATCATGTGATGTTAGTTTTGAACTAATGACTTACTCCCTTTGTTTTGTGTGTTGTTATGATAATCCCATTGTAGATGAATGAAGGATTTTGAGGAGGGAGCTCACTAGAAAGCTTTGTGTTTTTAACTTGAAAGTCTTGATTGTATTTTGACATTGTAGTTAATTTGATAAATGTTTTGAGATGAATGTAATCTGATTAGGATAATATGGTTATGGACTTATAACTCTGAAAAACCCATGACTGGTTGCATGTGGTAAATTTTAGTTGAATGATTTATGTTTTTCCGCAACATAAATCTGTATGATAATATGATAGGGTAAAGTGTATTTTCAAAGAATGATTCTTGAGAGTTTTTAACTAAAGTGACGACGGTAGGCAAGGAAGGATTAAAATAAATGAAATTTTTTTCAAGGGTAGATTTTGGGACGTTACAAATGTTGTATCTGTGAGCATTGGATATTGATGTTCTATTAATCCATAGCAAATTTTCATCAAGGTTATATCTCTATTAACCTTCTGTTCAATATTGAAGATCTGAACTTGAGAATAATAGTGTGCATGCTTTGTGTAAAGTGTGAATGTTGAGGCATCCCTAATTCCTTTTCAAGTATCTCATGATATCAGTTTCCCATAAATCTTTTGATGAGAATAATCATGAGTTACTTGAAAAGACATTAGGACTTTTACGTGAAGAAAATCATATTTGAGATCTGGGCTCTCTTACGATTTTCTTCATTTATTTTCATCAACATTTGAACAAAGCATATTGATCGATAAGAATAATATAATGCATCACAAAGGACCAGTTCCCATTTTTGTTCAAAATTGGAGCTTTCTTATCCCTTGTTACGAAAATAAACATGTAAAATGAAAATCATAAATCATAAATGAATTTTTTTAAAATAAATAAAGAAAATCCAAAATACCTCATGACCAAAGAATATAAACAAAACACAAAGATCTCCATGAAAAATAGTTTGAAGTTCCATATCTCTCATGAACTTCATTTTGTTTCAATATATAGACTAAAAGATTTATGGGAAACTGGTATCTTTAATGTGAGAAACTGATATCTTTAATGTGAGAAACTGATATCTTTAATGCTTCAACCACTCTCTGAGAAACTCATATAACGAAGCAAAACCATTTAAAAAGAGTCGTTACACATACTCTAGTTAGATATTTTTTATATTTAATAGTGATTCCTGTTAATTCGTTGTCATTAAGTAATATATTTTCATTATTTTCCATACTTAACAGTGATGTGTTTTACTTCGCTGTCATTATATTATATTTTCAACAGCGATGTATTTTAATTCGCTGTCATTTAGTTCATTATTTTCTATATTCAACAGCGATGCGTTTTACTTCGCCGTCATTAATTTCATTTTATTATATATTCAACAGCGATGCATTTTACTTTGCTGTCATTAAGTTCATTATTTTCTATATTCAACAGCGATGCATTTTACGTCGTTGTCATTAAGTTCATTAATTTCATTATTTTCTATTATCAACAGCGATTCGTTTTACTTCGTTATCATTAATTTATATATTCATCAGCGATGCATTCTACTTTGATGTTGAAACATATGTTTTAAGTTTATTAACACGCCAAGTTGCATGCTGACATTAAGTATTAAACATACCATCCAAACTGTAAGCTAAATAATGTTACAAAAAACATAATAAACAATTGAAATTGTATGTTGTATATATTGTAAATTAAATGAAAATTCCATTTTATTTATGTTTTGTTACATGGAACAAACTGTACAATATATTAATCTATTCTGAAACAAACTTCTAACTTGACTGGAGAGCTTAACAATCTTGATTGCTGAAATTCCAAATACCTGTATATATATATACAACAGAATTGTCAAACATAGAATTGCTAGAAAATAGAATTGCCAGAAAATAAATGTTCATCATTGGTAAAATATCCAAAAAAGACAACAAAACAGAGAAAAAAAAGAAATGCCCAGAATTGCATAATGCATCAACATTGTTCAATCAGACTCAAAGAAATTAAATAACTCTAGATCTTCATCTTCCAAAATAGAATTAACAAATTCAATAAAGTGTGGGTCATCCCCTTCAGTATTGAATAATTCCCTGAAAATAATATTCATAAGATTTATGAAATAATTGAACATGATTACAAATTCAATAATCAAACTGAAAAAATGAATCACCTCTTCAGTACTGATCCTTCTTGAAATATTTAGCTTGTAAGGAATATTTTTAGAAAATGCATATAACCAAACATTTGGCACAACATCAAAGTTTTCAAGAGAATAGTTAAAACTCTCCTTAAGTTTAATTGGCAGTTGTGGAGTATATTTCTCCTTCACTATAGCCTCAATTTTATCCCCCTATTATATAAACATATAATATGACGGATCAAGTCAAAATCTTAAATCATAAATTATTTTTTTAAATAAATAAGTAAATTAAAACACCTGACGATCAATGAAAATCAACAAAACGCAAGGATCTGCAAATATTTTCATCCGACGAAAAATAGTTTTAAGTTTCAATTTCAGAATCCATGAAGTATTCTTACAAGATAAATCAATATCTCTAATGAACTCAAAGATTAACATGCTAAATATCTCTAATGAACTCAAAAATTAACATGTTAAATATATAGACTCAAAGATTTATGGGAAACTGATATCTTTATTGTTTCACGTGAGAAACTCATATCACGAAGAAAAACGAATTATGGGGGTTCAAAAATAATTTAATACACATATCTAATACACAACGCAAGTTATAGATTATGCGGTATAAGATATAAAATCCACAACGAAAACTAACTATGACGCTGTTAAACATATTTTGATTAACAGCGATGTGCAATGGTTGTGTTGTTAAACATATTCCTATTAATAGCGATGTGCAAAATAGGCGCTGTTAAAAATTACGAATTAAAAGAAGTACATATTCAACCGCGAATATTATCTATTGCGCTGTTAACATTATATCCGCTAATCCATTTGAACAGCGAATTCTTAATGTTGCGATGTATAAGTTTCCTTCGCCTTTTGTTTTACAGCATTTTTCTAGGTTGCGCGGTCGAAGACGCGCCTTTAAAGGCGTATTCTGGCGTAGTGTGTAGTAGGAGAAGGGAGATGCAACTTGGCAACAAGGTTGTAATTTATGAGTGCTAGTAAAAGGAAAAAGAGGGTAGCGTAAGCAACCAAAAACCTGGAGGTGTGTATAAGTATGATCCTGATAATATAAAACTTGGGGAGGTGATTTGTGTTGAAGAGATTGATGAAGAAGAATATTCAAAAGATAAGTAAGAGATATCAAAACAACGGTTGGCCCAAACGATATACTAGAGTCGCATATATTAAAGGAAGATAAATGTTCAAAACAAATGAACTTATTTTTTTTAAGAGATCTTAAATTATAGGAACTCGAGTGGCCCAATCGGCGGTGCCATAAACCAGAAGTAAGAGCGACACAAGTGGTTGAAGAAGAGGCTAGGCGATTGTTAGTGATATGATAAAGATCCCCAAGGCTATCACATTGCATTAGTTGTTTCCCTATATTAAAGTCATTAACAGAGAATCCAAAAGGATAAAAAACAATGGAAACATTATCATCAGTAGTGAGACGTCGAAAAAAAATTAAGTTTTTAATAATTTTTGTGGCATGTAGGACATTTTGTAGTTTTAGTGGGTGAATAGGTGTAGGGAGAGTTGAATGTCCATAACCATGAATTGGAATACTATATCCATTGCCAATGATAATATTTTGATTTGAATTGTTCGTATTAAAATAAGATGAGAGATTACCTTGTGATACCGTCATATGAGAGGTTTCTCTAGTATCCATATACCACTAACCATCAGGAACATTAAGGGACATGGTGTGCATTGCAGCTTCTATATCTATGGGTGCTAGGGAGTCAGTGTGGGTCGTACAATTATGGGGATGCGGGCCCAAAATGTCATGTTGCCTCGGTGGACTGTTGGGGCGAGTCCATTGGGAAGAAAGATATGGGCAGGGGGTATTTGTAACACCCTAAATTTAAGTCTTTAAAATTATAGTATCAGTCCTAGGATTCTCGCTTGAGCGAGAGATTCTCGCCTGGGCGAGAAAGGCTCACATGGGAGGGTGAAATCTTGGGCTATACTGGAGGATTCTCGCCTGAGCGAGAGTTGCCTCGCCTGGGCGAGAAATGGCATTTTGGGACTGTTGAGACTGTGAGATTCTCGCTTGAGCGAGAATCCCTCGCTTGAGCGAGAGGGTCAGATCTGAGTTTTTAAAATAGGCGGGATTTTATCGCTTGAGCGAAAAAGGGCTCGCTTAAGCGAGAACCCGACGCTGTTACATTAAATGGGGAACCCCAAACACATTTATGAGGGTTAACCTAGAGAGAAGTGAGAGAAGAGTGCATTTTCAAGAGCAAGGAGGCTTGTGAGTCATTTAGAAGCTTGAGAAGAGGTAAAGCTCTTGATTCTAACTTTCTTCTTCCCTTTGAAAACTTGTTTTGGGTATATCGGATCTCTTCTCAAAATGAGGGAAACCATGGAAACTCATCCTTTCGAGTTATGGTTCGTTTAGGTTGTTTTTATCTTGAAAACTCTTGGTTTAGAGTTAGTATTTCAACAATGGGAAGGGTTTGTGGATTGATTCATGTAAACCCCAAAACCCTAAAGTGAAAATGTGGTTAAAGTGGAAAATGAATGTTAGAGGTAGATGATGATTAAACCTTCCAATGTTGAAATATGAGATGGATATGTATGTTTTAGATGGTTGTAAACGTATGATGAAAGTAGTTTATAAACATTGAAAATATGATGATTATTTTGTATGGTTGAGTAATGCAATATAAATTGTTATGTGATATTTGGAAATAAATGACTGACATTATTGTTATGTGATGGGGATAATGAAAGATCCTAAGGTTGGAGGAGGTAGCGAAGGAACTTGCAAAGTTACCCAAAACCAACCCCGACACGTACCAAGGTAAGGAGAAGTTATTAATGGTATATGATAATAGAAAATGTGTGGATTTTCTAATTACGTAATGGTATATGATAATAGAAAATGTGTGAATTTTCTGATTACGTATATGAACTGTGTATGACTTGTCAGATGAGGTATAGAGAGTGACCTGTCCTAGGTGACATCATGTATGACTTGCCCTAAGTGGTATTGTGTATGACTTGCCCTATGTGGTATTGTGTATGACTTTCCCTAAGCGGTATTGTGTATCACTTGCTCTATGTGGTATTGTGTATGACTTGCCCTAAGTGGTATTGTGTATGACTTGCCCTATGTGGTATTGTGTATGACTTGCCCTACGTGGTATTGTGTATGACTTGCCCTAAGTGGTACTGGAAAGGTAATCGTACAAGTGGAAAATAATGATTTGAAATGGTACTGATGAAGGAGGTGACAAGGTATGGTAGAGATGAACGGGTAACTCCAAAGTGTTGGATGTGGTAACATGAGACGGACAAACATGATATGTAGATTTTATCTTTTAATGTCAAGTCTTCTATTAAAACCCTAAAAGTGTGGATTATCGTTTACTGATATTTATTGAATTGATAATTTACTCCTTTGTTGTTGTGTATATCTGTCATGATAATCCCATTGCAGGTAAACGAGGTAGTTGAGGATACTCAGTTCGAGGCATGAGGAGCTTAGAACTCGGAATCCTTATTTTGCTTTTTGTTTGATGTAAATTGTTAATTGGATGATTGTAAATCCTAACTGATTTAGTACTACATTTTTGTAATGTTGGATATTAATAGCTATGAGCATTTTGGAATCCCATAGCTAGTCATATGCGGTACTTACCGATAAGGAAATATATGAATTATGTTTTTCTGCTTTATGGGGAAGGGTCCTAATATATTACGATAACTGAATTTGAAGTATGGAATGTTGTTTAACTGAAAAGGAATAGAGATGATAAGAATATCTATATTAAAATGAGAAAAATTTTCAAGGGTAGAATTTCGGTCCTTACAGTATTGCCCATGGTGTTGGCATTCATCCCCACTAATAATGTTGCAAGGAAGGGATGTTTTGTTGCTTCCAAGGAGCCGTATTCCTTTGCTTGTTTAAGTGGCCTCCGCTACGCCCCCACCACATTACCGCGACCACTGTTTATGTTGGAGCTTCCACGATTTCTATTGGAGCTTCCACGATTTCTATTGGATGGGTTGTGGCTGCTATTCCTCTTCCCACCGCAGTTATTATGGTGGATGGAGTGTTCAACATGTTTTATTGTTTGTGTCGCGATCACGGTAGCCTGCGAACCGATGGCTACCATTTTGATCATTTTGGCTTCTTTAAGAGTAAGCATGGAACGTGCCTCAGAAAATTTGGGAAGAGGATTGCTTTATCAAATCAACGTTTCAACTCCTTTGTAGGCATCGGTGAGGCCGAAAACTAATTTAAGAACGAGGGATTGATCTGAGACTGGGGCCTTGACGTTCTTCAATTGATCCGAAAGTGGTTTGAGACACTAACAGTAAGCTGAAATAGTGGGAAAATCTTCCATGCGAGTGGTTGAAAACTTGTTCGTGAGTGACCCACGAGCATATTGGTTGTCCCGAAAAATATTGGTTAATCTACCCCAAGCTGCTATGGTTGTGGGGTCAGACTCAAGAATTGTCATCAGAAGGTCATTGGAGATAGTAGAATAAATCCACTAGAGAACCGTGGAATCAAGGGTTGTCCACAATTCCTTCTCATCATCAGTCTTAGGTGTCGCATTCTCCATGCCCGTTGCCGGAGGGATGACGTGATGAAGGACCTTATGATATCGGACATGAATTTTGAAGAGTTCAGCCCAAGTACCATATTGATCATTTTCCATTTCAAGAACAAAAGGAATATGGTTCTTGATGTTGGAGATGGCGAGAGTTGGATGGAAAAGGTTCTTTGGCACGGAAGGGGAAGTAGCTTCCCCCATAGAGAAAGGAGTGGCTGCCGTGGAGTTGGATGGAGAGGTAGACATGGCTGCTGAGAGGAGGAGAAAAAAATGAGAGAGAGAGGAGTGGAGGAAGAGAGGCGGCAACTAGGTTGTTTAGGAGAGGGGAGCAGGAAAACTGCCTATTGCTCTTGATACCATGTAGAAAGGGAAATAATTCTGTCCTTTTTCATTTGAGAATGCCCAATATAAATACAAGGAATATACAGAAATTAATCATAAAGATATGTGTTTGGAATATGTTATCTCCCATCAATGTTAATTTCATGTAACTTGATTGTTCTTATATTAATGAAACTTTTTCTTTGTTCGACCTTTTCTTTTTTTATCCTGTTTGTACATTATCTAATGGGGAGAGAAAGTATGTATATCTGATTCTATTATTTAAGTTTAAGTATGAGAATTAGTGAAATGTTAGTGAAGAATGTTTAAGTGTAAGTGTTTAAACTCTGATTTTACATAACTTCCCACTTAAGTGCATAATCTACTCTGACACTTATTTTCTCCCACTTATATTATGATATACGTATGTCTTGCAAAATCTTTTTTACTCTAATAATATATTTTGATAGACACAATTATTTGCTTAAAAAAATATCGATCACTCTCATACATACTTCACTGTGTAACACCTCAATTTTTGTTTTCGGATTGATTGGAAAACTTAGGGTGTTGAGGTGCATGCTTGACCATTCTCTCTTGGACAAGAGGGTCTCGCCTAAGCGAGGGACTCAATGTTTTAAGTTTGAGAAGTATAGGAACCTCGCCCAAGCGAAAAAGTGGTCGTTTGAGCGAAAGTGAAATCTGGAAAAGCTGTCAAATTCTAGCTCGAGCTAGGATTTTCGCCCAGGCTAGAGGGGGGCCTTAGCATACTGCCCGATTCTCGCCCGAGCAAGAAATCCGCGCCCGGGCGAGAGCTTTCCAGTGTGAAATGTGAAAAAGTCGCGAAATTCTCGCCCAAGCGAGCCGTTCTCGCTCGGGCGAGAGCGTCAGAGCTATAAAAGTGAAAAAGGGGATCTAGAAACCCTAATCTTCATTTTCTTTCTTCCCCTTTCTCTTCCAACGGTGGCTCCACCCAAATGGACCATTTTTCCCTCCACTAAGCCTCAAAACTCATCAAAACCTTCCTCTTGCTTCATGGTGACACATTTGGAAAAGCTTGGAGGTGAAAAAGCAACAATGGAGGTTGGAGGAGATGAAGGGAGATGTGGCTCTTTTGCGGAGCAACAGAGCTTACGCAACCTAAGGTGAGGGAGAAGACCATTGTGGTCTTAGAGTATTTCATTAGAGTCATCATCTCCGATTTCCCTCATGAATCGGAGCATATTAACGGATAGAAACTCTCTTGGGAGTTTGTGGTCCATATGAGAGTCTTTATTTTACATGAGGATGTATTAGCCATAAAAGTGGAGATATATGTGTGGGGGAAAACCGTCTATTTAAGTAAATCGCTATATGCTCATTTATGGTAATACACCGTCATTAAAGATGGTTCTAATGTTAATGTGTATATGATGAAGAATATGTTATGCGTGGTTTGTTTATGATAATGGTTATGTTGTGTGATAATGATGGTGTGTGAGATATTTATGGTCATAAGCATAAATGAATATGTTGTAAGTGGTTGATTGTTATAAACATGTATGGGTGTGTTGTAACAATGAATGTTTAATGAGTTGTGAATGTGTTAAAATGGATATGAGTATGTTTATCAAAATGAGTATGTTGTAAGTGGTTGATTGTTATAAACATGTATGGGTGTGTTGTAACAATGAATGTGTGATGAGTTGTGAATGTGTTAAAATGGATATGAGTATGTTTATCAAAATGAGTATGTTGTGAGTGGTTGATTGTTATAAACATGTATGGGTGTGTTGTAACAATGAATGTGTGATGAGCTATGAATGTGTTAAAATGGATAAAGGTATGTTTGTGACAATGAAGGTGTTGTATGTTATTTATGGTGATAAAATAATGAGATACCTTGTGTTAATTGTGTATGACATGGATGTGAGTGTAATGTGGAAACTCGACCTGCCCGATGTGGTATGGGGAATGAGCTCGACCTGCCCGATGTGGTATGGGGATTACTCGACCTGCCCGATGTGGTATGGGGATTATTTGTACGGAGCAGAATTGTTGAACGAGATCAAGGGTAAATTACTACGGAATGTGAAGGATGTGAAAAGTGTATACTCGGAATGAAAATCATATGCATGCCATAGGATATATATTATGGGATATATATCCTATAGGGTGAATATGAATGATGAGAAATGAGTATATTTGGACGAATAAAATATGCACACTATAGCACATATATAGTATGGGATGTATGTGTACTATAGGGTGAATATGGATAATATGTGATAAATAAATATGAACACTATAGAACACATATAGTATGGGATGTATGTGTACTATAGGGTGAATATGGATAATATGTGATGAATAAGTATGCACACTATAGAACACATATAGTATGGGATATATGTGTACTATAGGGTGAATATGGATAATATGTGATGAATAAGTATGCACACTATAGAACACATATAGTATGAGATATATGTGTACTATAGGGTGAATATGGATAATATGTGTTGATTGATATATGCTTATGATGATTGATGTTAGATGTGTGTGGTTTTAATACTTTAATGTTATTACTCCATGTAAATCCACGCTACGGTCGCCGTAGTTGGTTCTTACTCCCTCTGTCTTTCCTTGTATGTGTTGTATATTTGGGTTCAGGTTGTGGAGGTAGCGCATTGGACGCTTGCGGAGAAGAGTACATGATAAAGTAGTGGATAATATGTAATTGATATGTTATATGATAAATATTTGTTATATGAAGAACATGTTAAAGTGAATTCATGTATAAACAACTTTCTTGTAAGTGTATAATGAAGTGGATCTAATGTTTGTATTCAAGGTACTTTTGAGAAAGTGTAATTGTATAAAGGATGTATTTGAACAGAAGTGTAATGACATGCTTTTGAAATGAAAGGTGTTTGGAATATTTCCGCCTTGTAAATTTATAAACGTATTCACTCAAGTTTCCAAATTGTTCGAGTAATGTCTTTCAAAAGTAATCACTTCACTTTCACGAATAAGGATTTTAAAAGAGAATTTTTGAGTTATGAAAATCGGGTCCTTACACACTGCAACACATTTTTTGCTATATACATGTTTGATATTATATGATATTCAAATAATTATTTGAAACTTATTAAATATTCTCACGAGAGGTTTAAGCTCTTTACATCTTCATGTAATAAACAAAATCAAAGCAATTATTTGTTATTATAAAAAATGAAGAGAATGTTAAAAACTCATATGTCTAGAACACATTTTAAATGTTAACCCTCTAAATTTTGATAATTCCAAATATATTAAGTACAGTTAAGTTATATTGAGTCATCTGGGTGTTTTAATCTATATATCCATTTAAGAATGCAGAAACTTATTTAAGTATTAAAACATATTCAAACAAGCAAAGTATTGTATTTCACTAATATTATATTTTTAAGACCATATCGATCAAAAGCACAATTTTCAAAATCGTTTAAAAAATTACATATTTGTATTAAAGACCTGTCTATGTTTAAGACATGTCTGTATTGAAGATATATGTCAAGATTTATCAAATCACTTAACTTGAGTATTCCTTTAAGAAGAAGTTAGTGTGAACTATCCAAAGTTCAGAATCGAGAATTTAAGTCGTTAATAAGAGAAGAATGAAGAATCGACATAGTTGAATAAAAAATGAGTAAAAGCTCCGTCAATAGAGGTGACAAAATTATCCACAACCCACAAGTCATCTAAACATAATAAATTAAATTAATTCATATCCATCCATTAAGCTAATGAACTTAAATCGATAGATCACAATGTATAACTTTAGTAATTGATGAATTTGAATTCATCCATTATATCCAATAGATATCTATTGATATATTCGTTTGGATGAGTATCCAATCCATCCAAAAAACAAAGAATTTAAAAATGTCATTCTTTACTTTTCAATTTTATTTATTATTCAAGAAAATTAAATTCAAGTAAATTTATCCATGATTCTCACTCTCACTTCTAATATTTTATTAAATTTATATCAACTATAGGACATATGAATATAGTTAATTTTAAAAGTTTATTTTTAGTAACATATATAAGTATAATAAAAAAATGTATGCACTAACAGTTTATGAATTTTATACATTATCACTGTATTATCCATCATTTATATTTAATCATCATTAACTCTTCAAAAAAAAAGTAATCCAACTGAATAGTGGATGGTACAATGATTATATATAAATCTTTATACTGATAGTATGTAACACCCTTAATTTCACTCCTTAAAATTATAGTATCAGTCCTGGAATTCTCGCTTGAGCGAGGGGTTCTCGTCTGGGCGAGAAAGGCTCACATGGGAGGGTGAAATCCTGGGCTATACTGGAGGATTCTCGCCTGAGCGAGAGTGGCTTCGCCTGAGCGAGAGTCGGCTCGCCTGGGCGAGAAAAGTGACATTTTGGACCTATCGAGGTTGTAAGATTATCGCCTGAGCGAGAGGATCCTCGCTTGAGCGAGAGATGCTTCGCCTGGGCGAGAGTTCCCTCGCCTAGGCGAGAGGGTCAGGTCTGAGTTTTTAAAATGGGTAGGATTTTCTCACTTGAGCGAGAATGAGCTCGCTTAAGCGAGAGCCCGACGAGTGCATTAAATGATGAAAACCCCAAACACATTTTAGGGTTAAGATTTGAAGAGAGGTGAGAGAAGAGAGCATCTCCAAGGTCAAAGAGCTTTGATTCTCGTCCAAGAGCTGGAGTAGAGGTAAAACTCTTGATTCTAATTCTCTTCTTCCCTTTGAAACTCATTTTGGGTATGTTGGATCTCTTCTCAAAATATGAGAAACCATGGAAACTCACTCTTTTGAGTTATGGTTCGTTTTATGTTGTTTTTCTCTCATAAACTCTTGGTTTAGAGTTAGTATTTCAAGAATGGAAAGGGTTTGTGGGTTGATTCATGAAAACTCCAAAACCCTAAAAATGAAAATGTGGTAAAAGGGGGAAATGGGTAAAATGCTAGAGGTAGAAGATGAGTTTACGTTATAATGTTGAAATCTGAGATGAATATGTATGTTTTAGATGGTTGTAAACTCATGATGAAAGTAGTTTAGAAACATTGAAAATATGATGAATATCTTGTATGGTTAAATAATGCAATATAAGTTGTTTATGTGATATTTAGAATAAATGACTAACATTGTGTTATATGGTGGGAATGAGGAAAGATCCTAAAGTTGGAGGCGGTATCGGTGGAACTTGCGAAGTTGCCAAGAACCAAACAACTTAAGGATAAGTCTTTACTTGTGCACTTGAAATAGAAAATGTATGTATTTTCTGGTTGTGCAATGATTAAGTTGTGAATTGTAACACCCTAAAATTAAGTCTTTAAATTTATAGTATCAGTCCTGGGCTTCTCGCTTGAGCGAGATTTGGCTCGCTTGGGCGAGGAAGGCTCACCTGGGAGGGTGAAATCCTGGGCTATACTGAAGGATTCTCGCTTGAGCGAGGGTTGGCTCGCTTGGGCGAGGAAATGTGATATTTTGGAGCTGTCGAGGCTGTAAGATCCTCGCTTGAGCGAGAGACGCCTCGCCTAGGCGAGAGTTCCCTCGCCTGGGCGAGAGGATCAGATCTGAGTTTTTAAAATGGGCGGGATTTTCTCGCTTGAGCGAGAATGAGCTCGCTTAAAGCGAGAACCCGACGAGTTGTATTAAATGAGAAACCCCCAAACACAACCTAGGGTTTAGAAAAGAAGAAGGGTGAGAGAAGAGAGCTTTTTTAAGGACAAGAAGCTTGGATACTCATCTAAGAGCTTGAGAAGAGGTAAAACTCTTGATTCTAACTCTCTTCTTCTTTTTGAAACCTATTTTGGGTATGTTGGATCTCTTCTCAAAGTGAAGGAAACCATGGAAACTCATCCTTTCGAGTTATGGTTCGTTTTATGTTGTTTTACCTTGTAAACTCTTGGTTTAGAGTTAGTATTTCAAGAATGGAAAGGATTTGGCGGTTGATTCATAAAAACCCCAAAACCCTAAAGTGAAAATGTGGTAAAAGGAGAAAATGAGTAAAATGCTAGAGGTAGAAGATGAGTTTACTTTCTAATGATGAAATATTAGATGAATATGTATGTGTTAGATAGTTGTAAACTTATGATGAAAGTAGTTATAAAACCTTGAAAATATGATGAATATCTTATATGGTTAAATGATGTTATATAAGTTATATATATGTTATTGGAGTAAATGACTAACATTGTGTTATATGGTGGGAATGAGGAAAGATCCTAAAGTTGGCGGCGGTGTCGGTGGAACTCGTGAAGTTACCAAGAACCAAACCCAACACTCACCGAGGTAATGATAAGTCTTTACTTTTGCATTGAACATAGAAAATGTGTGTACTTTCTGGTTGTGCGATGATTAAATGGTGAATCACGTATTTGGTATAAACATATATGGGTGTGTTTATACTAATGATGGCGGAGATTCACGGAAAATGATTTATGGGGAAATCGATGAAAATAAATATGTTTTAGCCGACCATGAATGGTTAGTGACTCTGTCTTGAGTATATAAGCGTAAACTCTGGCTTGAGTATAAAAGCGTAAACTCTGGCTTGAGTATATAAGCGTAAACTCTGGCTTGAGTATAGAAGCGTACACTTTGGCTTGAGTATATAAGCGAAAACTCTGGCTTGAGTATATAAGCGAAAACTCTGGCTTGAGTATATAAGCGCGTTTTCTTTTAAGAGAAATGAGAATCTACTTTTAGCTAACCCTAAGGGGTGTAGCGACTTTGGCTCAAGTTATGCAGCAACGCAAAATGAATTTCAAAAATGGTTTACTAACCCTTTTCTAATGTGGATTATCTTATAATGATGTTTATTGAATTAACGACTTACTCCTTTGTGTGTTTGTGCTATTGTCATTGATAATCTCATTGCAGATAAACAGGTTACATGAGGGGGACTCATTTTTGGGGAGCTTAGGGAGCTTTATATTTTGGATTCATTTATTTGCACTATTTTGTACATGAGTGCATATTTGATAGTTTAAAACATTATGTAATTACGGATATATATAGCTGACATGGTGTTGTAACTCTGGATATGTGTAGCTATGGATATTTTGGAAACCCACAGTTAGTTGTATGCGGTAGTTACTAAGCTGTATTAATACGAATTATGTTTTTCTGTCAAATGATTTTGTTCATGGATTGAGTGTGATGAGGGAAGTGAGATTTTGAAATAAGGTTATTAAATTGGTAATGTAATTTATGAGTAAACGCATGGAATTGAATTAAAATAAGAAAAAATTTCAAGGGTAGAATTTCGGTCCTTACATCACGTATTTAGTATAAACATATATGGGTGTGTTTATACTAATGATGGCGTGGGTTTACGGAAAATGATTTATGATGAAATCAATGAAAAGAAAATTTGTTTTTAGCCAACCATGAATGGTTAGCGACTTCGGCTCCAGTATATGTAGCAAAACTCTGGCTTGAGTATATAAGCGAAACTTCGGCTCGAGTATATGTAGCGCGTTTTCGTCTTAAAAGAAAAGGGAATCTGTTTTTAGCTAACCTTAAAGGGTGTAGCGACTTCTGCTCAAGTTATGCAGCAAAGAAAATGAA
This sequence comes from Lupinus albus, assembly GCA_009771035.1. NCBI lineage: Eukaryota > Viridiplantae > Streptophyta > Magnoliopsida > Fabales > Fabaceae > Lupinus > Lupinus albus. Next base: position 9,912,376 of record CM020004.1, on the reverse strand, counting down.
TTTCAAAATGATTTACTAACCCCTTTAAAATGTGGATTATCTTCTAATGGTATTTGTTGTTTTGATGACTTACTCCTTTGTATGTTGTGTGTATTTGCCATTGATAATCCCCTTGCAGGTAAACATGATAGTTGAGGATGCTTAGTTCGGGGCCTTAGGAGCTTAGGACTTGGATCCTTTATTTTGCTTTTTGTGATGTAGATTGTTACTTGGATGATTGTATTCATAACTATTTGATTTACTACATTTTTATGTAATAATGGATATTAGCAGCTATGTGTCTTTTGGAAACTCATAGCTATTCATACGCGGTAATTACCGAGGAAAGGAATATATGAATTATGATTTTCTGTTAAATCGAACGAATGTGAATAAGGCGATCAAGAATAAATATGTTGAAATGTGATAATAAGAATAGGAGAACGTATGCAAAAAGAATAAAATAAGAAAAAAAAATCGAGGGTAGAAATTGGGTATTTACGTAGTACAAAGATATTATATTCTATAAGTATTCGTTAAAAACTTTACACGTAGAACCTTAACACATGCTTGTAGAATATTGAAAAAACATATTATTTTTTTAAAAGTTCAAAAAAATCATTTAAAAAAATGATTTTTAAAAGTGTTTTTTAAATGATTTTTAAATTGCTTTTTTAAAATGTGATTTTAAAAAATGTTCTATTGAGATAGTAGTTTTTAAAATAATGATTTTCTTCAATAATGTTTTTAGTTCTAATAAAAATTCAAATGAATTGGATATTCATTCAAATCCATAAAAATGGAGTCATGAATGGATTGGAATTCATACATTAAGTTTGGATATGGATGAATTGAGTAATTTCAAATTTTATTTAAATGAATTTATGGGGATTAATGGATGGCTTTCCATCCATCCAAACCCAATCCATATAGATTCATCCATTTTCCACTTTTACCCATCAATATCTTTGAAGATATTTTTTGAATCCAAAATGCAAAAAAGAATTACCCGATTCTCAAATCTTATTTGGCCATGACCATCACATGGTTGTTGCTTTTGAGACTACCATGTTCTATCTCTTCCATCTTAAAGTTTCATAAATCATAAAACATTAAATGCTTAATTCTGAACCACTATAAATCATGAATGACATTGCAGAAGTACATGTAAAAATCATGATGAAAAGAAGACAAGTCTCAACATATATCAATTTTAAGAAGAAGTTCTAACAAAATATTCAACAATTATAATAACGACTACATTAAATATCTCATTTTTAATTAGCCTCATTGAAGAACAAAATAACAAAAAAAGACTAGATTAAAAAAATTCAACAATTATAATAACGACTACATTAAATATCTCACTTTTTTTAGCCTAAATAGGTAAGTTGTACAAAGAATACTTGAGGTAACCCGCATTAGATTAGAGTGGAACCTTAGTGTTGCATAGAAACTAGACGTAACCAACGATATTGGTTAACCAATATAAAAACATGAGTCCATCTCCTAGTTTATTCTTGCTAACTAGGGGTGAGCATGACCTGACCATACTCGTTCATTTAGTATGGCTCAATCATAATCGGGCCCGAATAAGATCTGGTCTATGACCAGGTTCAAATTCAAAAATTAGACCCGAACAATATTTAGGGTCGGATAAGGACCAAACATGACCCGACTCGTCTCATGATCACTTACTCATCATGTTTGTATGTGTCTCTATTCAAATTTGTAAATGACAATGACACTTTTTTGTTGAAATTATCATTGATCCCCCATTTTTCATCATATATACATGATTAATATATATATATATTGTCAAATTACATATTCATAATAATAGATAATAATGAGAAGATTTTATCTAAAATGAGTATGTATTATATTTGATCGAGTCTATGTTCGAATTTATAGGTTGACTCAATTGATATTTAAGGTCAAATTAACTTCGAGTTTAGGGTCAAATCCATATTAAAAAAAATGACTCGGACAACAATTTAAACCGGCCCTGCCCCTTGGGGAGAGGCGAACTCGATTTCTAACTCTTCAAATTGATTTGGAGTCGCCACTACGTTTTTTTCGGTTAAAACGTAGAAAACTCTAAATATGCCCAATTAGGATAATTTGGTCTTTAATCAGAGATTCTAAGCTCGGGAGACGATTACGGATCGGGGAAGGTATTAGCACTCCGTCCGCCCGTATTAAAACGACACCCTTGCTAATAACATGGACTTTTATACCCTTAAAATTATTTATTGAAATTCAGTAATAACAACCCATCATAAGTTTTAAGCACAAATAACTCCAAACTTCTTCGTGGCTAGTTTTCAGCTCAAATAACTCCCGAAGTTGTTTGTGGCTACTTTTAAGCACAAATAACTCCCAAACTTCTTTGTACTTTTACGCACAAATAACTCCCAAAGTTGTTTGTGGTTACTTTTACGCACAAATAACTCCCAAACTTCTTTGTGGCTAGTTTTCAGCAAAAATTACTCCCAACTTCTTTGTGGTTAGTTTTCAGCACAAATAACTCCCAAAGTTGTTTGTGGCTACTTTTAAGCACAAATAGATCCCAAACTTCTTTGTGGCTAGTTTTCAGCACAAATAACTCCTAAACTTCGTTGTGGCTACTTTTAAGCACAAATAACTCCAAACTTCTTTGTGTCTAGTTTTCAGCTCAAATAACTCCCAAAATTGTTGGTGGCTACTTTTAAGCACAAATAACTCACAAAATTCTTTGTGTGTAGTTTTCAGCACAAATAACTCCCAAAGTTGTTTGTGGCTACTTTTAAGCACAAATAACTCCCAAACTTCTTTTTGGCTAGTTATCAGCTCAAATAACTCCCAAAGTTGTTTGTGGCTACTTTTAAGCACAAATAACTCCAAACTTCTTTGTGGCTATTTTTCAGCTCAAATAACTCCCAAAGTTGTTTGTGGCTACTTTTTTAAGCACAAATAGATCCCAAACTTCTTTGTGGCGAGTTTTCAGCACAAATAACTCCCGAACTTCGTAGTGGCTACTTTTATGCACAAATAACTCCAAACTTCTTTGTGGCTAGTTTTCCGCCCAAATAACTCCCAAAGTTGTTTGTGGCTACTTTTACGCACAAATAACTCCCAAACTTCTTTGTGGCTAGTTTTCACCAAAAATAACTCCCAAACTAATTTCTGACTAGTTTTCAGCAAAAATTACTCCCAACTTCTTTGTGGATAGTTTTCAGCACAAATAACTCCCAAAGTTGTTTGTGGCTACTTTTTTAAGCACAAATAGATCCCAAACATCTTTGTGGCGAGTTTTCAACACAAATAACTCCTAAACTTCGTTGTGGCTACTTTTAAGCACAAACAACTCCAAACTTCTTTGTGGCTAGTTTTCAGCTCAAATAACTCCCAAAATTGTTGGTGGCTACTTTTAAGCACAAATAACTCTCAAACTTCTTTGTGTGTAGTTTTCAGCACAAATAACTCCCAAAGTTGTTTGTAGCTACTTTTAAGCACAAATAACTCCCAAACTTCTTTTTGGCTAGTTATCAGCTCAAATAACTCCCAAAGTTGTTTGTAGCTACTTTTAAGCACAAATAACTCCCAAACTTCTTTTTGGCTAGTTATCAGCTCAAATAACTCCCAAAGTTGTTTGTGGCTACTTTTAAGCACAAATAAATCTCAAACTTCTTTGTGTGTAGTTTTCAGCACAAATAACTCCCAAAGTTGTTTGTGGCTACTTTTAAGAACAAATAACTCCCAAACTTTTTTTGGCTAGTTTTGAGCTCAAATAACTCCAAAAGTTGTTTGTGGCTACTTTTAAGCACAATAACTCCAAATTTCTTTGTGGCTATTTTTCAGCACGAATTACTCCCAAACTTCTTTGTGGTTAGTTTTCAGCACAAATAACTCCCAAATTTCTTTGTAGCGACTTTTAATCACAAATAACTCCCAAACTTCTTTGTGTCTTGTTTTCAGCACAAATAATCCCAAAGTTGTTTGTGGCTAATTTTACGCACAAATAACTCACAAACTTCTTTTTGGCAAGTTTTTAGCTCAAATAACTCCCAAAGTTGTTTGTGGCTACTTTTAAGCACAAATAACTCCAAACTTCTTTGTGGCTAGTTTTCAGCTCAAATAACTCCCAAAGTTGTTTGCGGATACTTTTAAGAATAAATAACTCACAAACTTCTTTGTGTCTAGTTTTAAGTACAAATAACTCCCAAATTTGTTTGTGGCTACTTTTACGCACAAATAACATCCAAATTTCTTTGTGGCTACTTTTCAGTACAAATAACTCCCAAACTTCTTTGTGGCTACTTTTAAGCACAAATAACTTCCAAACTACTTTGTGGTTAGGTTTCAGCACAAATAACTCCCAAAGTTGTTTGTGGCTACTTTTAAGCACAAATAGATCCCAAACTTCTTTGTGGCTAGATTTCAGCACAAATAACTCCTAAACTTCGTTGTGGCTACTTTTAAGCACAAATAACTCCAAACTTATTTGTGGCTAGTTTTCAGCTCAAATAACTCCCAAAATTGTTGGTGGCTACTTTTAAGCACAAATAACTCTCAAACTTCTTTGTGTGTAGTTTTCAGCACAAATAACTCCCAAAGTTGTTTGTGGCTACTTTTAAGCACAAATAACTCCCAAACTTCTTTTTGGCTAGTTATCAGCTCAAATAACTCCCAAAGTTGTTTGTGGCTACTTTTAAGCACAAATAACTCCAAACTTCTTTGTGGCTATTTTTCAGCTCAAATAACTCCCAAAGTTGTTTGTGGCTACTTTTTTAAGCACAAATAGATCCCAAACTTCTTTGTGGCGAGTTTTCAGCACAAAAAACTCCCGAACTTCGTAGTGGCTACTTTTATGCACAAATAACTCCAAACTTCTTTGTGGCTATTTTTCAGCTCAAATAACTCCCAAAGTTGTTTGTGGCTACTTTTTTAAGCACAAATAGATCCCAAACTTCTTTGTGGCGAGTTTTCAGCACAAAAAACTCCCGAACTTCGTAGTGGCTACTTTTATGCACAAATAACTCCAAACTTCTTTGTGGCTAGTTTTTAGCTCAAATAACTCCCAAAGTTGTTTGTGGCTACTTTTAAGCACAAATAACTCACAAACTTCTTTTTGACTAGTTTTCAGCTCAAATAACTCCCAAAGTTTTTTGTGGCTACTTTTAAGCACAAATAACTCCAAACTTCTTTGTGGCTAGTTTTCAGCTCAAATAACTCCCAAAGTTGTTTGTGGCTACTTTTAAGCACAAATAACTCACAAACTTCTTTGTGTCTAGTTTTTAGCACAAATAACTCCCAAATTTGTTTGTGGCTACTTTTACGCAAAAATAACATCCAAATTTCTTTGTGTCTTGTTTTCAGCACAAATAACTCCCAAAGTTGTTTGTGGCTACTTTTACGCACAAATAACTCACAAACTTCTTTTTGGCTAGTTTTCAGCTCAAATAACTCCCAAAGTTGTTTGTGGCTACTTTTACGCACAAATAACTCCAAACTTCTTTGTGGCTAGTTTTCAGCACAAAGAACTCCAAACTTCTTCGTGGCTAGTTTTCAGCTCAAATAACTCCCAAAGTTGTTTGTGGCTACTTTTAAGCACAAATAACTGCAAACTTCTTTGTGGCTAGTTTTCAGCACAAAGAACTCCAAACTTCTTCGTGGCTAATTTTCAGCTCAAATAACTCCCAAAGTTGTTTGTGGCTACTTTTAAGCAGAAATAACTCCCAAACTTCTTTGTGTGTTCTTCTATGTGGCTACTTTTCAGTACAAATAACTCCCAAACTTCTTTGTGGATACTTTAAAGCACAAATAACTCCAAACTTCTTGGTGGCTAGTTTTCAGCTCAAATAACTCCCAAAGTTGTTTGTGGCTACTTTTAAGCACAAATAACTCACAAACTTCTTTGTGTCTAGTTTTCAGCACAAATAACTCCCTAATTTGTTTGTGGCTACTTTTACGCACAAATGACATCCAAATTTCTTTGTGGCTACTTTTCAGTACAAATAACTCCCAAACTTCTTTGTGGCTACTTTTAAGCACAAATAACTCCCAAACTACTTTGTGGCTAGGTTTCAGCACAAATAACTCCCAAAGTTGTTTGTGGCTACTTTTAAGCACAAATATATCCCAAACTTCTTTGTGGCTAGTTTTCAGCACAAATAACACCTAAACTTCGTTGTGGCTACTTTTAAGCACAAATAACTCCAAACTTCTTTGTGGCTAGTTTTCAGCTCAAATAACTCCCAAACTTCTTTGTGGCAACTTTTAAGCACAAATAACTCCCAAACTTCTTTGTGTCTTGTTTTCAGCACAATTAACTCCCAAAGTTGTTTGTGGCTACTTTTAAGCACAAATAACTCCAAACTTCTTTGTGGCTACTTTTCAGCACGAATTACTCCCAAACTTCTTTGTGGTTAGTTTTCCGCACAAATAACTCCCAAATTTCTTGTGGCAACTTTTAAGCACAAATAACTCCCAAACTTCTTTGTGTCTTGTTTTCAGCACAATTAACTCCCAAAGTTGTTTGTGGCTTCTTTTAGGCACAAATAACTCACAAACTTCTTTTTGGCTAGTTTTTCAGCTCAAATAACTCCCAAAGTTGTTTGTGGCTACTTTTAAGCACAAATAACTCCAAACTTCTTTGTGGCTATTTTTCAGCACGAATTACTCCCAAACTTCTTTGTGGTTAGTTTTCAGCACAAATAACTCCCAAATTTCTTTGTGGCGACTTTTAAGCACAAATAACTCCCAAACTACTTTGTGGCTAGGTTTCAGCACAAATACCTCCCAAAGTTGTTTGTGGCTACTTTTAAGCACAAATAGATCCCAAATTTCTTTGTGGCTAGTTTTCAACACAAATAACTCCTAAACTTCGTTGTGGCTACTTTTAAGCACAAATAACTCCAAACTTCTTTGTGGCTAGTTTTCAGCTCAAATAACTCCCAAAATTGTTGGTGGCTAATTTTAAGCACAAATAACTCTCAAACTTCTTTGTGTGTAGTTTTCAGCACAAATAACTCCCAAAGTTGTTTGTGGCTACTTTTAAGCACAAATAATTCCAAACTTCTTTGTGGCTAGTTTTCAGCACAAAGAACTACAAACTTCTTCGTGGCTAATTTTCAGCTCAAATAACTCCCAAAGTTGTTTGTGGCTACTTTTAAGCACAAATAACTCCCAAACTTCTTTGTGTGTTCTTTTACTCACAAATAACTCCCAAAGTTGTTTGTGGCTACTTTTACGCACAAATAACTTCCATACTTCTTTGTGGTTAGTTTTCAGTACAAATAACTCCCAAACTTCGTTGTGGCTACTTTTTAGCACAATTAACTCCAAACTTCTATGTGGCTAGTTTTCAGCTCAAATAACTCCCAAAGTTGTTGGTGGCTACTTTTAAGCACAAATAACTCCCAAACTTCTTTTTGGCTAGTTTTCAGCTCAAATAACTCCCAATGTTGTTTGTGGCTACTTTTAAGCACAAATAACTCCAAACTTCTTTGTGGCTATTTTTCAGCAAAAATAACTCCCAAAGTTGTTTGTGACTACTTTTAAGCACAAATAACTCACAAACTTCTTTGTGTCTAGTTTTCAGCACAAATAACTCCCAAATTTGTTTGTGGCGACTTTTACGCACAAATGACATCCAAATTTCTTTGTGGCTACTTTTCAGTACAAATAACTCCCAAACTTCTTTGTGGTTACTTTTAAGCACAAATAACTCCCAAACTACTTTGTGGCTAGGTTTCAGCACATATAACTCCCAAAGTTGTTTGTGGCTACTTTTAAGCACAAATAGATCCCAAACTTCTCTGTGGCTAGTTTTCAGCACAAATAACTCCTAAACTTCGTTGTGGCTACTTTTAAGCACAAATAACTCCAAACTTCTTTGTGGCTAGTTTTCCGCTCAAATTACTCCCAAAATTGTTGGTGGCTAATTTTAAGCACAAATTACTCTCAAACTTCTTTGTGTGTAGTTTTCAGCACAAATAACTCCCAAAGTTGTTTGTGGCTACTTTTAACCACAAATAACTCCCAAACTTCTTTTTGGCTAGTTTTCAGCTCAAATAACTCCCAAAGTTGTTTGTGGCTACTTTTAAGCACAAATAACTCCCAAACTTCTTTTTGGCTAGTTTTCAGCTCAAATAACTCCCAAAGTTGTTTGGGGCTACTTTTAAGCACAAATAACTCCAAACTTCTATGTGGCTAGTTTTCAGCTCAAATAACTCCCAAAGTTGTTGGTGGCTACTTTTAAGCACAAATAACTCCCAAACTTCTTTTTGGCTAGTTTTCAGCTCAAATAACTCCCAATGTTGTTTGTGGCTACTTTTAAGCACAAATAACTCCAAACTTCTTTGTGGCTAGTTTTCAGTAAAAATAACTCCCAAAGTTGTTTGTGGCTACTTTTACGCACAAAAAACATCCAAATTTCTTTGTGGCTACTTTTCAGTACAAATAACTCCCAAACTTCTTTGTGGATACTTTAAAGCACAAATAACTCCAAACTTCTTGGTGGCTAGTTTTCAGCTCAAATAACTCCCAAAGTTGTTTGTGGCTACTTTTAAGCACAAATAACTCACAAACTTCTTTGTGTCTAGTTTTCAGCACAAATAACTCCCTAATTTGTTTGTGGCTACTTTTACGCACAAATGACATCCAAATTTCTTTGTGGCTACTTTTCAGTACAAATAACTCCCAAACTTCTTTGTGGCTACTTTTAAGCACAAATAACTCCCAAACTACTTTGTGGCTAGGTTTCAGCACAAATAACTCCCAAAGTTGTTTGTGGCTACTTTTAAGCACAAATATATCCCAAACTTCTTTGTGGCTAGTTTTCAGCACAAATAACACCTAAACTTCGTTGTGGCTACTTTTAAGCACAAATAACTCCAAACTTCTTTGTGGCTAGTTTTCAGCTCAAATAACTCCCAAACTTCTTTGTGGCAACTTTTAAGCACAAATAACTCCCAAACTTCTTTGTGTCTTGTTTTCAGCACAATTAACTCCCAAAGTTGTTTGTGGCTACTTTTAAGCACAAATAACTCCAAACTTCTTTGTGGCTACTTTTCAGCACGAATTACTCCCAAACTTCTTTGTGGTTAGTTTTCCGCACAAATAACTCCCAAATTTCTTTGTGGCAACTTTTAAGCACAAATAACTCCCAAACTTCTTTGTGTCTTGTTTTCAGCACAATTAACTCCCAAAGTTGTTTGTGGCTTCTTTTAGGCACAAATAACTCACAAACTTCTTTTTGGCTAGTTTTCAGCTCAAATAACTCCCAAAGTTGTTTGTGGCTACTTTTAAGCACAAATAACTCCAAACTTCTTTGTGGCTATTTTTCAGCACGAATTACTCCCAAACTTCTTTGTGGTTAGTTTTCAGCACAAATAACTCCCAAATTTCTTTGTGGCGACTTTTAAGCACAAATAACTCCCAAACTTCTTTGTATCTTGTTTTCAGCACAAATAACTCCCAAAGTTGTTTGTGGCTACTTTTACGCACAAATAACTCACAAACTTCTTTTTGGCTAGTTTTCAGCTCAAATAACTCCCAAAGTTGTTTGTGGCTACTTTTAAGCACAAATAACTCACAAACTTCTTTGTGTCTAGTTTTCAGCACAAATAACTCCCTAATTTGTTTATGGCTACTTTTACGCACAAATGACATCCAAATTTCTTTGTGGGTACTTTTCAGTACAAATAACTCCCAAACTTCTTTGTGGCTAGGTTTCAGCACAAATAACTCCCAAAGTTGTTTGTGGCTACTTTTAAGCACAAATTACTCTCAAACTTCTTTGTGTGTAGTTTTCAGCACAAATAACTCCCAAAGTTGTTTGTGGCTACTTTTAAGCACAAATAACTCCCAAACTTCTTTTTGGCTAGTTTTCAGCTCAAATAACTCCCAAAGTTGTTTGTGGCTACTTTTAAGCACAAATAACTCCCAAACTTCTTTGTGGCTAGTTTTCAGCACAAATAACTCCTAAACTTCGTTGTGGCTACTTTTAAGCACAAATAACTTCAAACTTCTTTGTGTGTAGTTTTCAGCACAAATAACTCCCAAAGTTGTTTGTGGCTACTTTTAAGCACAAATAATTCCCAAAGTTGTTTGTGGCTACTTTTAAGCACAAATAACTCCCAAACTTCTTTGTGTCTAGTTTTCAGCACAAATAACTCCCAAAGTTTTTTGTGGCTAATTTTACGCACAAATAACTTCCAAACTTCTTTGTGGTTAGTTTTCTACACAAATAACTCCCAAACTATGTTGTGGCTACTTTTAAGCACAAATAACTCCAAACTTCTTTGTGGCTAGTTTTCAGCTCAAATAACTCCCAAAGTAGTTTGTGGCTACTTTTAAGCACAAATAACTCCCAAACTTGTTTTTGGCTAGTGTTTAGCTCAAATAACTCATAAAGTTGTTTGTGGCTACTTTTAAGCACAAATAACCCCAACCTTTTTTGTGGCTATTTTTCAGCACGAATTACTCCCAAACTTCTTTGTGGTTAGTTTTTAGCACAAATAACTCCCAAATTTCTTTGTGGCTACTTTTACGCACAAATAACTTCCAAACTTCTTTGTGGTTAGTTTTCTATACAAATAACTCCCAAACTTCTTTTTGGCTAGTTTTCAGCTCAAATAACTCCCAAAGTTGTTTGTGGCTACTTTTAAGCACAAATAACTCCCAAACTTCTTTGTGTGTTCTTTTACTCACAAATAACTCCCAAAGTTGTTTGTGGCTACTTTTACGCACAAATAACTTCCATACTTCTTTGTGGTTAGTTTTCAGTACAAATAACTCCCAAACTTCGTTGTGGCTACTTTTTAGCACAAATAACTCCAAACTTCTATGTGGCTAGTTTTCAGCTCAAATAACTCCCAAAGTTGTTGGTGGCTACTTTTAAGCATAAATAACTCCCAAACTTCTTTTTGGCTAGTTTTCAGCTCAAATAACTCCCAATGTTGTTTGTGGCGACTTTTACGCACAAATGACATCCAAATTTCTTTGTGGCTACTTTTCAGTACAAATAACTCCCAAACTTCTTTGTGGTTACTTTTAAGCACAAATAACTCCCAAACTACTTTGTGGCTAGGTTTCAGCACATATAACTCCCAAAGTTGTTTGTGGCTACTTTTAAGCACAAATAGATCCCAAACTTCTCTGTGGCTAGTTTTCAGCACAAATAACTCCTAAACTTCGTTGTGGCTACTTTTAAGCACAAATAACTCCAAACTTCTTTGTGGCTAGTTTTCCGCTCAAATAACTCCCAAAATTGTTGGTGGCTAATTTTAAGCACAAATTACTCTCAAACTTCTTTGTGTGTAGTTTTCAGCACAAATAACTCCCAAAGTTGTTTGTGGCTACTTTTAACCACAAATAACTCCCAAACTTCTTTTTGGCTAGTTTTCAGCTCAAATAACTCCCAAAGTTGTTTGTGGCTACTTTTAAGCACAAATAACTCCCAAACTTCTTTTTGGCTAGTTTTCAGCTCAAATAACTCCCAAAGTTGTTTGGGGCTACTTTTAAGCACAAATAACTCCAAACTTCTTTGTGGCTAGTTTTCAGCTCAAATAACTCCCAAAGTTGTTTGTGGCTACTTTTAAGCACAAATAACTCACAAACTTCTTTGTGTCTAGTTTTCAGCACAAATAACTCCCAAATTTGTTTGTGGCTACTTTTACGCACAAAAAACATCCAAATTTCTATGTGGCTACTTTTCAGTACAAATAACTCCCAAACTTCTTTGTGGATACTTTAAAGCACAAATAACTCCAAACTTCTTTGTGGCTAGTTTTCAGCTCAAATAACTCCCAAAGTTGTTTGTCGCTACTTTTAAGCACAAATAACTCACAAACTTCTTTGTGTCTAGTTTTCAGCACAAATAACTCCCTAATTTGTTTGTGGCTGCTTTTACGCACAAATGACATCCAAATTTCTTTGTTGCTACTTTTCAGTACAAATAACTCCCAAACTTCTTTGTGGCTACTTTTAAGCACAAATAACTCCCAAACTACTTTGTGGCTAGGTTTCAGCACAAATAACTCCCAAAGTTGTTTGTGGCTACTTTTAAGCACAAATAGATCCCAAACTTCTTTGTGGCTAGTTTTCAGCACAAATAACACCTAAACTTCGTTGTGGCTACTTTTAAGCACAAATAACTCCAAACTTCTTTGTGGCTAGTTTTCAGCTCAAATAACTCCCAAACTTCTTTGTGGCAACTTTTAAGCACAAATAACTCCCAAACTTCTTTGTGTCTTGTTTTCAGCACAATTAACTCCCAAAGTTGTTTGTGGCTACTTTTAAGCACAAATAACTCCAAACTTCTTTGTGGCTACTTTTCAGCACGAATTACTCCCAAACTTCTTTGTGGTTAGTTTTCCGCACAAATAACTCCCAAATTTCTTTGTGGCAACTTTTAAGCACAAATAACTCCCAAACTTCTTTGTGTCTTGTTTTCAGCACAATTAACTCCCAAAGTTGTTTGTGGCTACTTTTACGCACAAATAACTCACAAACTTCTTTTTGGCTAGTTTTCAGCTCAAATAACTCCCAAAGTTGTTTGTGGCTACTTTTAAGCACAAATAACTCCAAACTTCTTTGTGGCTATTTTTCAGCACGAATTACTCCCAAACTTCTTTGTGGTTAGTTTTCAGCACAAATAACTCCCAAATTTCTTTGTGGCGACTTTTAAGCACAAATAACTCCCAAACTTCTTTGTATCTTGTTTTCAGCACAAATAACTCCCAAAGTTGTTTGTGGCTACTTTTACGCACAAATAACTCACAAACTTCTTTTTGGCTAGTTTTCAGCTCAAATAACTCCCAAAGTTGTTTGTGGCTACTTTTAAGCACAAATAACTCACAAACTTCTTTGTGTCTAGTTTTCAGCACAAATAACTCCCTAATTTGTTTGTGGCTACTTTTACGCACAAATGACATCCAAATTTCTTTGTAGCTACTTTTCAGTACAAATAACTCCCAAACTTCTTTGTGGCTAGGTTTCAGCACAAATAACTCCCAAAGTTGTTTGTGGCTACTTTTAAGCACAAATAGATCCCAAACTTCTTTGTGGCTAGTTTTCAGCACAAATAACACCTAAACTTCGTTGTGGCTACTTTTAAGCACAAATAACTCCAAACTTCTTTGTGGCTAGTTTTCAGCTCAAATAACTCCCAAAATTGTTGGTGGCTAATTTTAAGCACAAATTACTCTCAAACTTCTTTGTGTGTAGTTTTCAGCACAAATAACTCCCAAAGTTGTTTGTGGCTACTTTTAAGCACAAATAACTCCCAAACTTCTTTTTGGCTAGTTTTCAGCTCAAATAACTCCCAAAGTTGTTTGTGGCTACTTTTAAGCACAAATAACTCCCAAACTTCTTTGTGGCTAGTTTTTAGCACAAATAACTCCTAAACTTCGTTGTGGCTACTTTTAAGCACAAATAACTTCAAACTTCTTTGTGTGTAGTTTTCAGCACAAATAACTCCCAAAGTTGTTTGTGGCTACTTTTAAGCACAAATAACTCCCAAACTTCTTTTTGGCTAGTTTTCAGCTCAAATAACTCCCAAAGTTGTTTGTGGCTACTTTTAAGCACAAATAACTCCCAAACTTCTTTGTGGCTAGTTTTTAGCACAAATAACTCCTAAACTTCGTTGTGGCTACTTTTAAGCACAAATAACTTCAAACTTCTTTGTGTGTAGTTTTCAGCACAAATAACTCCCAAAGTTGTTTGTGGCTACTTTTAAGCACAAATAACTCCCAAACTTCTTTGTGTCTAGTTTTCAGCACAAATAACTCCCAATGTTTTTTGTGGCTACTTTTACGCACAAATAACTTCCAAACTTCTTTGTGGTTAGTTTTCAACACAAATAACTCCCAAACTACGTTGTGGCTACTTTTAAGCAAAAATAACTCCAAACTTCTTTGTGGCTAGTTTTCAGCTCAAATAACTCCCAAAGTAGTTTGTGGCTACTTTTAAGCACAAATAACTCCCAAACTTGTTTTTGGCTAGTGTTTAGCTCAAATAACTCCTAAAGTTGTTTGTGGCTACTTTTAAGCACAAATAACCCCAACCTTTTTTGTGGCTATTTTTCAGCACGAATTACTCCCAAATTTCTTTGTGGTTAGTTTTCAGCACAAATAACTCCCAAATTTCTTTGTGGCGACTTTTAAGCACAAATAACTCCCAAACTTTTTTGTGTCTAGTTTTCAGGACAAATAACTCCCAAAGTTTTTTGTGGCTACTTTTACGCACAAATAACTTCCAAACTTCTTTGTGGTTAGTTTTCTATACAAATAACTCCCAAACTTCGTTGTGGCTACTTTTAAGCACAAATAACTCCAAACTTCTTTGTGGCTAGTTTTCAGCTCAAATAACTCCCAAAGTTGTTTGTGGCTACTTTTAAGCACAAATAACTCCCAAACATCTTTTTGGCTAGTGTTCAGCTCAAATAACTCCCAAATTTGTTTGTGGCTACTTTTAAGCACAAATAACCACAACCTTTTTTGTGGCTATTTTTCAGCACGAATTACTCCCAAACTTCTTTGTGGTTAGTTTTCAGCACAAATAACTCCCAAATTTCTTTGTGGCTACTTTTACGCACAAATAACTTCCAAACTTCTTTGTGGTTAGTTTTCTATACAAATAACTCCCAAACTTCTTTTTGGCTAGTTTTCAGCTCAAATAACTCCCAAAGTTGTTTGTGGCTACTTTTAAGCACAAATAACTCCCAAACTTCTTTGTGTGTTCTTTTACTCACAAATAACTCCCAAAGTTGTTTGTGGCTACTTTTACGCACAAATAACTTCCATACTTCTTTGTGGTTAGTTTTCAGTACAAATAACTCCCAAACTTCGTTGTGGCTACTTTTTAGCACAAATAACTCCAAACTTCTATGTGGCTAGTTTTCAGCTCAAATAACTCCGAAAGTTGTTGGTGGCTACTTTTAAGCACAAATAACTCCCAAACTTCTTTTTGGCTAGTTTTCAGCTCAAATAACTCCCAATGTTGTTTGTGGCGACTTTTACGCACAAATGACATCCAAATTTCTTTGTGGCTACTTTTCAGTACAAATAACTCCCAAACTTCTTTGTGGTTACTTTTAAGCACAAATAACTCCCAAACTACTTTGTGGCTAGGTTTCAGCACATATAACTCCCAAAGTTGTTTGTGGCTACTTTTAAGCACAAATAGATCCCAAACTTCTCTGTGGCTAGTTTTCAGCACAAATAACTCCTAAACTTCGTTGTGGCTACTTTTAAGCACAAATAACTCCAAACTTCTTTGTGGCTAGTTTTCCGCTCAAATAACTCCCAAAATTGTTGGTGGCTAATTTTAAGCACAAATTACTCTCAAACTTCTTTGTGTGTAGTTTTCAGCACAAATAACTCCCAAAGTTGTTTGTGGCTACTTTTAACCACAAATAACTCCCAAACTTCTTTTTGGCTAGTTTTCAGCTCAAATAACTCCCAAAGTTGTTTGTGGCTACTTTTAAGCACAAATAACTCCCAAACTTCTTTTTGGCTAGTTTTCAGCTCAAATAACTCCCAAAGTTGTTTGGGGCTACTTTTAAGCACATATAACTCCAAACTTCTTTGTGGCTAGTTTTCAGCTCAAATAACTCCCAAAGTTGTTTGTGGCTACTTTTAAGCACAAATAACTCACAAACTTCTTTGTGTCTAGTTTTCAGCACAAATAACTCCCAAATTTGTTTGTGGCTACTTTTACGCACAAAAAACATCCAAATTTCTATGTGGCTACTTTTCAGTACAAATAACTCTCAAACTTCTTTGTGGATACTTTAAAGCACAAATAACTCCAAACTTCTTTGTGGCTAGTTTTCAGCTCAAATAACTCCCAAAGTTGTTTGTGGCTACTTTTAAGCACAAATAACTCACAAACTTCTTTGTGTCTAGTTTTCAGCACAAATAACTCCCTAATTTGTTTGTGGCTACTTTTACGCACAAATGACATCCAAATTTCTTTGTGGCTACTTTTCAGTACAAATAACTCCCAAACTTCTTTGTGGCTACTTTTAAGCACAAATAACTCCCAAACTACTTTGTGGCTAGGTTTCAGCACAAATAACTCCCAAAGTTGTTTGTGGTTACTTTTAAGCACAAATAGATCCCAAACTTCTTTGTGGCTAGTTTTCAGCACAAATAACTCCTAAACTTTGTTGTGGCTACTTTTAAGCACAAATAACTCCAAACTTCTTTGTGGCTAGTTTTGACCTCAAATAACTCCCAAAATTGTTGGTGGCTACTTTTAAGCACAAATAACTCTCAAACTTCTTTGTGTGTAGTTTTCAGCACAAATAACTCCCAAAGTTGTTTGTGGCTACTTTTAAGCACAAATAACTCCCAAACTTCTTTTTGGCTAGTTTTCAGCTCAAATAACTCCCAAAGTTGTTTGTGGCTACTTTTAAGCACAAATAACTCCCAAACTTCTTTTTGGCTAGTTTTCAGCTCAAATAACTCCCAAAGTTGTTTGTGGCTACTTTTAAGGACAAATAACTCCAAACTTCTTTGTGGCTAGTTATCAGCTCAAATAACTCCCAAAGTTGTTTCTAGCTACTTTTTTAAGCACAAATAGATCCCAAACTTCTTTGTGGCTAGTTTTCAGCACAAATAACTCCAATACTTCGTTGTGGCTACTTTTAAGCACAAACAACTCCAAACTTCTATTTGGCTAGTTTTTAGCTCAAATAACTCCCAAAGTTGTTTGTGGCTACTTTTACGCACAAATAACTCCCAAACTTATTTGTGGCTAGTTTTCACCAAAAATAACTCCCACACTAATTTGTGACTAGTTTTCAGCAAAAATTACTGCCAACTTCTTTGTGGATAGTTTTCAGCACAATTAACTCCCAAAGTTGTTTGTGGCTACTTTTTTAAGCACATATAGATCCCAAACTTTTTTGTGACGAGTTTTCAGCACAAATAACTCCCAAACTTCGTTGTGGCTACTTTTAAGCACAAACAACTCCAAACTTCTGTGTGGCTAGTTTTCAGCTCAAATAACTCCCAAAGTTGTTTGTGGCTACTTTTACGCACAAATAACTTCCAAACTTCTTTGTGGTTAGTTTTCAGTACAAATAACTCCCAAACTTCGTTGTGGCTACGTTTTAGCACACATAACTCCAAACTTCTTTGTGGCTAGTTTTCAGCTCAAATAACTCCCAAAGTTGTTTATGGCTACTTTTAAGCACAAATAACTCCAAACTTCTTTGTGGCTAGTTTTCAGCTCAAATAACTCCTAAACTTCGTTGTGGCTACTTTTAAGCACATATAACTCCCAAACTTCTTTGTGGCTAGTTTTCACCAAAAATAACTCCCAAACTAATTTGTGACTAGTTTTCTGCAAAAATAACTCCCAACTACTATGTGGATAGTTTTCAGCACAAATAACTCCCAAATTTTTTTGTGGCTACTTTTACGCACAAATAACATCCAAATTCTTTGTGGCTACTTTTCAGTACAAATAACTCCCAAACTTCTTTGTGGCTACTTAAAAGCACAAATAACTCCCAAACTACTTTGTGGCTAGGTTTCAGCACAAATAACTCCCAAAGTTGTTTGTGGCTACTTTTAAGCACAAATAGATCCCAAACTTCTTTGTGGCTAGTTTTCAGCACAAATAACACCCAATGTTGTTTGTGACTACTTTTAAGCACAAATAACTGACAAACTTCTTTGTGTCTAGTTTTCAGCACAAATAACTCCCAAATTTGTTTGTGGCTACTTTTACGCACAAATAACATCCAAATTTCTTTGTGGCTACTTTTCAGTACAAATAACTCCCAAATTTCTTTTTGGCTAGTTTTCAGCTCAAATAACTCCCAAAGTTGTTTGTGGCTACTTTTAAGCACAAATAACTCCAAACTTCTTTGTGGCTATTTTTCAGCACGAATTATACCCAAACTTCTTTGTGGTTAGTTTTCAGCACAAACAACTCCCAAACTTATTTATGGCTAGTTTTCAGCACAAATAACTCCAAAATTCTTCGTGGCTAGTTTTTAGCTAAAATAACTCCCAAAGTTGTTTGTGGCTACTTTTAAGCACAAATAACTCCCAAACTTCTTTGTGTGTACTTTTACGCACAAATAACTCCCAAAGTTTTTTGTGGCTACTTTTACGCACAAATAACTCCCAAACTTCTTTGTGGCTAGTTTTCACCAAAAATAACTCCCAAACTAATTTGTGACTAGTTTTCAGCAAAAATTACTCCCAACTTCTTTGTGGATAGTTTTCAGCACAAATAACTCCCAAACTTCGTTGTGGCTACTTTTAAGCACAAACAACTCCAAACTTCTGTGTGGCTAGTTTTCAGCTCAAATAACTCCCAAAGTTGTTTGTGGCTACTTTTACGCACAAATAACTTCCAAACTTCTTTGTGGTTAGTTTTCAGTACAAATAACTCCCAAACTTCGTTGTGGCTACGTTTTAGCACACATAACTCCAAACTTCTTTGTGGCTAGTTTTCAGCTCAAATAACTCCCAAAGTTGTTTATGGCTACTTTTAAGCACAAATAACTCCAAACTTCTTTGTGGCTAGTTTTCAGCTCAAATAACTCCTAAACTTCGTTGTGGCTACTTTTAAGCACATATAACTCCCAAACTTCTTTGTGGCTAGTTTTCACCAAAAATAACTCCCAAACTAATTTGTGACTAGTTTTCAGCAAAAATAACTCCCAACTACTATGTGGATAGTTTTCAGCACAAATAACTCCCAAATTTTTTTGTGGCTACTTTTACGCACAAATAACATCCAAATTCTTTGTGGCTACTTTTCAGTACAAATAACACCCAAACTTCTTTGTGGCTACTTAAAAGCACAAATAACTCCCAAACTACTTTGTGGCTAGGTTTCAGCACAAATAACTCCCAAAGTTGTTTGTGGCTACTTTTAAGCACAAATAGATCCCAAACTTCTTTGTGGCTAGTTTTCAGCACAAATAACACCCAATGTTGTTTGTGACTACTTTTAAGCACAAATAACTGACAAACTTCTTTGTGTCTAGTTTTCAGCACAAATAACTCCCAAATTTGTTTGTGGCTACTTTTACGCACAAATAACATCCAAATTTCTTTGTGGCTACTTTTCAGTACAAATAACTCCCAAATTTCTTTTTGGCTAGTTTTCAGCTCAAATAACTCCCAAAGTTGTTTGTGGCTACTTTTAAGCACAAATAACTCCAAACTTCTTTGTGGCTATTTTTCAGCACGAATTACACCCAAACTTCTTTGTGGTTAGTTTTCAGCACAAACAACTCCCAAACTTCTTTATGGCTAGTTTTCAGCACAAATAACTCCAAAATTCTTCGTGGCTAGTTTTTAGCTAAAATAACTCCCAAAGTTGTTTGTGGCTACTTTTAAGCACAAATAACTCCCAAACTTCTTTGTGTGTACTTTTACGCACAAATAACTCCCAAAGTTTTTTGTGGCTACTTTTACGCACAAATAACTCCCAAACTTCTTTGTGGCTAGTTTTCACCAAAAATAACTCCCAAACTAATTTGTGACTAGTTTTCAGCAAAAATTACTCCCAACTTCTTTGTGGATAGTTTTCAGCACAAATAACTCCCAAACTTCTTTGTGGCGAGTTTTCAGCACAAATAACTCCCAAACTTCGTTGTGGCTACTTTTAAGCACAAATAACTCCAAACTTCTTTGTGGCTAGTTTTCAGCTCAAATAACTCCCAAAGTTGTTTGTGGCTACTTTTAAGCACAAATAACTGACAAACTTCTTTTTGGCTAGTTTTCAGCTCAAATAACTCCCAAAGTTGTTTGTGGCTACTTTTAAGCACAAATAACTCCAAACTTCTTTGTGGCTAGTTTTCAGCTCAAATAACTCCCAAAGTTGTTTGTGGCTACTTTTAAGCACAAATAACTCACAAACTTCTTTGTGTCTAGTTTTCAGCACAAATAACTCCCAAATTTGTTTGTGGCTACTTTTACGCACAAATAACATCCAAATTTGTTTGTGGCTACTTTTCAGTACAAATAACTCCCAAACTACTTTGTGGCTAGGTTTCAGCACAAATAACTCCCAAAGTTGTTTGTGGCTACTATTAAGCACAAATAGATCCCAAACTTCTTTATGACTAGTTTTCACCACAAATAACTCCTAAACTTCGTTGTGGCTAATTTTAAGCACAAATAACTCCTAAACTTCTTTGTGTGTAGTTTTCAGCACAAATAACTCCCAAAGTTGTTTGTGGCTACTTTTAAGCAGAAATAACTCCCAAACTTTGTTTGGCTAGTTTTCAGCTCAAATAACTCCCAAAGTTGTTTGTGGCTACTTTTAAGCACAAATAACTCCAAACTTCTTTGAGGCTTTTTTTCAGCACGAATTACTCCCAAACTTATTTGTGGTTAGTTTTCAGCACAAACAACTCCCAAATTTCTTTGTGGCGACTTTTAAGCACAAATAACTCCCAAACTTCTTTGTGGCTAGTTTTCAACACAAATAACTCCAAAATTCTTCGTGGCTAGTTTTTAGCTAAAATAACTCCCAAAGTTGTTTGTGGCTACTTTTAAGCACAAATAACTCCCAAACTTCTTTGTGTGTACTTTTACGCACAAATACTCCCAAAGTTTTTTGTGGCTACTTTTACGCACAAATAACTCCCAAACTTCTTTGTGGCTAGTTTTCAGCAAAAATAACTCCCAAACTAATTTGTGGCTAGTTTTCAGCAAAAATTACTCCCAACTTCTTTGTGGTTAGTTTTCAGCACAAATAACTCCCAAAGTTGTTTCTATCTACTTTTTTAAGCACAAATAGATCCCAAACTTCTTTGTGGCTAGTTTTCAGCACAAATAACTCCCAAACTTCGTTGTGCATACTTTTAAGCACAAACAACTCCAAACTTCTATGTGGCTAGTTTTCAGCTCAAATAACTCCCAAAGTTGTTTGTGCCTACTTTTACGAACAAATAACTCCCAAACTTCTTTGTGGCTAGTTTTCACCAAAAATAACTCCCAAACTAATTTGTGACTAGTTTTCAGCAAAAATTACTCCGAACTTCTTTGTGGATAGTTTTCAGCACAAATAACTCCCTAAGTTGTTTGTGGCTGCTTTTTTAAGCACAAATATATCCCAAACTTTTTTGTGGCGAGTTTTCAACACAAATAACTCCCAAACTTCGTTGTGGCTACTTTTAAGCACAAACAACTCCAAACTTCTCTGTGGCTAGTTTTCATCTCAAATAACTCCCAAAGTTGTTTGTGGCTACTTTTACACACAAATAACTCCCAAACATCTTTTTGGCTAGTTTTCAGCAAAAATACTCCCAAACTAATTTGTGACTAGTTTTCAGCAAAAATTACTCTCAAACTATTTTGTGGATAGTTTTCAACACAAATAACTCCCAAAGTTGTTTGTCGCTACTTTTAAGCACAAATAGATTCCAAACATCTTTGTGGCTAGGTTTTCAGCACAAGTAACTCCCAAAGTTGTTTGTGGCTACTTTTAAGCACAAATAGATCCCAAACTTCTTTGTGGCTAGTTTTCAGCACAAATAACTCCTAAACTTCGTTGTGGCTACTTTTAAGCACAAATAACTCCCAAACTTCTTTGTGGCTAGTTTTCACCAAAATAACTCCCAAACTAATTTGTGACTAGTTTTCAGCAAAAATTTCTCCCAACTTCTTTGTGGATAGTTTTCAGCACAAATAACTCCCAAAGTTGTTTGTGGCTACTTTTTTAAGCACAAATAGATCCCAAACCTCTTTGTGGCGAGTTTTCAGCACAAATAACTCCCAAACTTCGTTGTGGCTACTGTTAAGCACAAATAACTCCAAACTTCTTTGTAGCTAGTTTTCAGCTCAAATAACTCACAAAGTTGTTTATGGCTACTTTTAAGCACAAATAACTCACAAACTTCTTTTTGGCTAGTTTTCAGCTCAAATAACTCCCAAAGTTGTTTGTGGCTACTTTAGAGCACAAATAACTCCAAACTTCTTTGTGGCTAGTTTTCAACTCAAATAACTCCCAAAGTTGTTTGTGGCTACTTCTAAGCACAAATAACTCACAAACTTCTTTGTGTCTAGTTTTCAGCACAAATAACTCCCAAATTTGTTTGTGGCTACTTTTACGCACAAATAACATCCAAATTTCTTTGTGGCTACTTTTCAGTACAAATAACTCCCAAACTACTTTGTGGCTAGGTTTCAGCACAAATAACTCCCAAAGTTGTTTGTGGCTACTTTTAAGCACAAATAGATCCCAAACATCTTTGTGGCTAGTTTTCTGCACAAATAACTCCTAAACTTCGTTGTGGCTACTTTTAAACACAAATAACTCCCAAACTTCCTTGTGTGTAGTTTTCAGCACAAATAACTCCCAAAGTTGTTTGTGGCTACTTTTAAGCACAAATAACTCCCAAACTTCTTTTTGGCTAGTTTTCAGCTCAAATAACTCCCAAAGTTGTTTGTGGCTACTTTTAAGCACAAATAACTCCCAAACTTCTTTTTGGCTAGTTTACAGCTCAAATAACTCCCAAAGTTGTTTGTGGCTACTTTTAAGCACAAATAACTCCTAACTTCTTTGTGGCTATGTTTTAGCACGAATTACTCCCAAACTTTTTTGTGGTTAGTTTTCAACACAAATAACTCCCAAATTTCTTTGTGGGGATTTTTAAGAACAAATAACTCCCAAATTTCTTTGTGTCTAGTTTTCAGCACAAATAACTCCCAAAGTTGTTTGTGGCTACTTTTACGCACAAATAACTCCCAAATTTCTTTGTGGCGACTTATAAGCACAAATAACTCCCAAACTTCTTTTTGTCTAGTTTTCAGCTCAAATAACTCCCAAAGTTGTTTGTGGCTACATTTAAGCACAAATAACGCCAAACTTCTTTGTGGCTAGTTTTCAGCACAAAGAACTCCAAACTTCTTCGTGGCTAATTTTCAGCTCAAATAACTCCCAAAGTTGTTTGTAGCTACTTTTAAGCACAAATAACTCCCAAACTTCTTTGAGTGTTCTTTAACGCACAAATAACTCCCAAAGTTGTTTGTGGCTACTTTTACGCACAAATAACTTCCAAACTTCTTTGTGGTTAGTTTTCAGCACAAATAACTCCCAAACTTCGTTGTGGCTATTTTTCAGCACGAATTACTCCCAAACTTCTTTGTGGTTAGTTTTCAGCACAAATAACTCCCAAATTTCTTTGTGGCTACTTTTACGCACAAATAACTATCAAACTTCTTTGTGGCTACTTTTAAGCACAAATAACTCCCAAACTTGTTTTTGGCTAGTGTTCAGCTCAAATAACTCCCAAAGTTGTTTGTGGCTACTTTTAAGCACAAATAACCCCAACCTTTTTTGTGGCTATTTTTCAGCACGAATTACTCCCAAACTTCTTTGTGGTTAGTTTTCAGCACAAATAACTCCCAAATTTCATTGTGGCGACTTTTAAGCACAAATAACTCCCAAACTTCTTTGTGTCTAGTTTTCAGCACAAATAACTCCCAAAGTTTTTTGTGGCTACTTTTACGCACAAATAACTTCCAAACTTCTTTGTGGTTAGTTTTCTACACAAATAAACTCCCAAACTACGTTGTGGCTACTTTTAAGCACAAATAACTCCAAACTTCTTTGTGGCTAGTTTTCAGCTCAAATAACTCCCAAAGTTGTTTGTGGCTACTTTTAAGCACAAATAACTCCCAAACATCTTTTTGGCTAGTGTTCAGCAAAAATAACTCCCAAAGTTGTTTGTGGCTACTTTTAAGCACAAATAACTCCAACCTTTTTTGTGGCTATTTTTCAGCACGAATTACTCCCAAACTTCTTTGTGGTTAGTTTTCAGCACAAATAACTCCCAAATTTCTTTGTGGAGACTCTTAAGCACAAATAACTCCCAAACTTCTTTGTGTCTAGTTTTCAGCACAAATAACTCCCAAAGTTTTTTGTGGCTACTTTTACGCACAAATAACTTCCAAACTTCTTTGTGGTTAGTTTTCTACACAAATAACTCCCAAACTACGTTGTGGCTACTTTTAAGCACAAATAACTCCAAACTTCTTTGTGGCTAGTTTTCAGCTAAAATAACTCCCAAAGTTGTTTGTGGCTACTTTTAAGCACAAATAACTCCCAAACTTGTTTTTGGCTAGTGTTCAGCTCAAATAACTCCCAAAGTTGTTTGTGGCTACTTTTAAGCACAAATAACCCCAACCTTCTTTGTGTCTATTTTTCAGCACGAATTACTCCCAAACTTCTTTGTGGTTAGTTTTCAGCACAAATAACTCCCAAATTTCTTTGTGGCGACTTTTAAGCACAAATAACTCACATACTTTTTTGTGTCTAGTTTTCAGCACAAATAACTCCCAAAGTTGTTTGTGGCTACTTTTTACGCACAAATAACTCACAAACTTCTTTTTGGCTAGTTTTCAGCTCAAATAACTCCCAAAGTTGTTTGTGGCTACTTTTAAGCACAAATAAATCCAAACTTCTTTGTGGCTAGTTTTCAGCTCAAATAACTCCCAAAGTTGTTTGTGGCTACTTTTAAGCACAAATAACTCCCAAACTTGTTTTTGGCTAGTGTTCAGCTCAAATAAACTCCCAAAGTTGTTTGTGGCTACTTTTAAGCACAAATAACCCCAACCTTTTTTGTGGCTATTTTCAGCACGAATTACTCCCAAACTTCTTTGTGGTTAGTTTTCAGCACAAATAACTCCCAAATTTCTTTGTGGAGACTCTTAAGCACAAATAACTCCCAAACTTCTTTGTGTCTAGTTTTCAGCACAAATAACTCCCAAAGTTTTTTGTGGCTACTTTTACGCACAAATAACTTCCAAACTTCTTTGTGGTTAGTTTTCTACACAAATAACTCCCAAACTACGTTGTGGCTACTTTTAAGCACAAATAACTCCAAACTTCTTTGTGGCTAGTTTTCAGCTCAAATAACTCCCAAAGTTGTTTGTGGCTACTTTTAAGCACAAATAACTCCCAAACTTCTTTTTGGCTAGTGTTCAGCTCAAAAAACTCCCAAAGTTGTTTGTGGCTACTTTTAAGCACAAATAACTCCAACCTTTTTTGTGGCTATTTTTCAGCACGAATTACTCCCAAACTTCTTTGTGGTTAGTTTTCAGCACAAATAACTCCCAAATTTCTTTGTGGCGACTTTTAAGCACAAATAACTCCCAAACTTCTTTGTGTCTAGTTTTCAGCACAAATAACTCCCAAAGTTGTTTGTGGCTACTTTTACGCACAAATAACTCACAAACTTCTTTTTGGCTAGTTTTCAGCTCAAATAACTCCCAAAGTTGTTTGTGGCTACTTTTAAGCACAAATAACTCCAAACTTCTTTGTGTCTATTTTTCAGCACGAATTACTCCCAAACTTCTTTGTGGTTAGTTTTCAGCACAAATAACTCCCAAATTTCTTTGTGGCGACTTCTAAGCACAAATAACTCCCAAACTTCTTTGTGTCTAGTTTTCAGCACAAATAACTCCCAAAGTTGTTTGTGGCTACTTTTACGCACAAATAACTCACAAACTTCTTTTTGGCTAGTTTTCAGCTCAAATAACTCCCAAAGTTGTTTGTGGCTACTTTTAAGCACAAATAACTCCAAACTTCTTTGTGGCTAGTTTTCAGCTCAAATAACTCCCAAAGTTGTTTGTGACTACTTTTAAGCACAAATAACTCCCAAACTTGTTTTTGGCTAGTGTTCAGCTCAAATAACTCCCAAAGTTGTTTGTGGCTACTTTTAAGCACAAATAACTCCAACCTTTTTTGTGGCTATTTTTCAGCACGAATTACTCCCAAACTTCTTTGTGGTTAGTTTTCAGCACAAATAACTCCCAAATTTCTTTGTGGCGACTGTTAAGCACAAATAACTCCCGAACTTCTTTGTGTCTAGTTTTCAGCACAAATAACTCCCAAAGTTTTTTGTGGCTACTTTTACGCACAAATAACTTCCAAACTTCTTTGTGGTTAGTTTTCTACACAAATAACTCCCAAACTACGTTGTGGCTACTTTTAAGCACAAATAACTCCAAACTTCTTTGTGGCTAGTTTTCAGCTCAAATAACTCCCAAAGTAGTTTGTGGCTACTTTTAAGCACAAATAACTCACAAACTTGTTTTTGGCTAGTTTTCAGCTCAAATAACTCCCAAAGTTGTTTGTGGCTACTTTTAAGCACAAATAACTCCAAACTTCTTTGTGTCTATTTTTCAGCACGAATTACTCCCAAACTTCTTTGTGGTTAGTTTTCAGCACAAATAACTCCCAAATTTCTTTGTGGCGACATCTAAGCACAAATAACTCCCAAACTTCTTTGTGTCTAGTTTTCAGCACAAATAACTCCCAAAGTTGTTTGTGGCTACTTTTACGCACAAATAACTCACAAACTTCTTTTGGCTAGTTTTCAGCTCAAATAACTCCCAAAGTTGTTTGTGGCTACTTTTAAGCACAAATAACTCCAAACTTCTTTGTGGCTAGTTTTCAGCTCAAATAACTCCCAAAGTAGTTTGTGGCTACTTTTAAGCACAAATAACTCCCAAACTTGTTTTTGGCTAGTGTTTAGCTCAAATAACTCCTAAAGTTGTTTGTGGCTACTTTTAACCACAAATAACCCCAACCTTTTCTGTGGCTATTTTTCAGCACGAATTACTCCCAAACTTCTTTGTGGTTAGTTTTCAGCACAAATAACTCCCAAATTTCTTTGTGGCGACTTTTAAGCACAAATAACTCCCAAACTTTTTGTGTCTAGTTTTCAGGACAAATAACTCCCAAAGTTTTTGTGGCTACTTTTACGCACAAATAACTTCCAAACCTCTTTGTTGTTAGTTTTCTATACAAATAACTCCCAAACTTCGTTGTGGCTACTTTTAAGCACAAATAACTCCAAACTTCTTTGTGGCTAGTTTTCAGCTCAAATAACTCCCAAAGTTGTTTGTGGCTACTTTTAAGCACAAATAACTCCCAAACTTGTTTTTGGCTAGTGTATAGCTCAAATAACTCCTAAAGTTGTTTGTGGCTACTTTTAACCACAAATAACCCCAACATTTTTTGTGGCTATTTTTCAGCACGAATTACTCCCAAACTTCTTTGTGGTTAGTTTTCAGCACAAATAACTCCCAAATTTCTTTGTGGCGACTTTTAAGCACAAATAACTCCCAAACTTTTTTGTGTCTAGTTTTCAGCACAAATAACTCCCAAATTTCTTTGTGGCTACTTTTACGCACAAATAACTTCCAAACTTCTTTGTGGTTTGTTTTCTATACAAATAACTCCCAAACTTCTTTTTGGCTAGTTTTCAGCTCAAATAACTCCCAAAGTTGTTTGTGGCTACTTTTAAGCACAAATAACTCCAAACTTCTTTGTGTCTATTTTTCAGCACGAATTACTCCCAAACTTCTTTGTGGTTAGTTTTCAGCACAAATAACTCCCAAATTTCTTTGTGGCGACTTTTAAGCACAAATAACTCCTAAACTTCTTTGTGTCTAGTTTTCAGCACAAATAACTCCCAAAGTTGTTTGTGGTTACTTTTACGCACAAATAACTCACAAACTTCTTTTTGGCTAGTTTTCAGCTCAAATAACTCCCAAAGTTGTTTGTGGCTACTTTTAAGCACAAATAACTCCAAACTTCTTTGTGGCTAGTTTTCAGCTCAAATAACTCCCAAAGTTGTTTGTGGCTACTTTTAAGCACAAATAACTCCCAAACTTGTTTTTGGCTAGTGTTCAGCTCAAATAACTCCCAAAGTTGTTTGTGGCTACTTTTAAGCACAAATAACCCCAACCTTTTTTGTGGCTATTTTTCAACACGAATTACTCCCAAACTTCTTTGTGGTTAGTATTCAGCACAAATTACTCCCAAATTTCTTTGTGGCGACTTTTAAGCACAAATAACTCCCAAACTTTTTTGTGTCTAGTTTTCAGGACAAATAACTCCCAAAGTTTTTTGTGGCTACTTTTACGCACAAATAACTTCCAAACTTCTTTGTGGTTAGTTTTCTATACAAATAACTCCCAAACTTCGTTGTGGCTACTTTTAAGCACAAATAACTCCAAACTTCTTTGTGGCTAGTTTTCAGCTCAAATAACTCCCAAAGTTGTTTGTGGCTACTTTTAAGCAAAAATAACTCCCAAACTTCTTTTTGGCTAGTGTTCAGCTCAAATAACTCCCAAATTTGTTTGTGGCTACTTTTAAGCACAAATAACCCCAACCTTTTTTGTGGCTATTTTTCAGCACGAATTACTCCCAAACTTCTTTGTGGTTAGTTTTCAGCACAAATAACTCCCAAAATTTCTTTGTGGCTACTTTTACGCACAAATAACTTCCAAACTTCTTTGTGGTTAGTTTTCTACACAAATAACTCCCAAACTTCTTTTTGGCTAGTTTTCAGCTCAAATAACTCCCAAAGTTGTTTGTGGCTACTTTTAAGCACAAATAACTCCAAACTTCTTTGTGTCTATTTTTCAGCACGAATTACTCCCAAACTTCTTTGTGGTTAGTTTTCAGCACAAATAACTCCCAAATTTCTTTGTGGCGACTTTTAAGCACAAATAACTCCCAAACTTCTTTGTGTCTAGTTTTCAGCACAAATAACTCCCATAGTTGTTTGTGGCTACTTTTACGCACAAATAACTCACAAACTTCTTTTTGGCTAGTTTTCAGCTCAAATAACTCCCAAAGTTGTTTGTGGCTACTTTTAAGCACAAATAACTACAAACTTCTTTGTGGCTAGTTTTCAGCTCAAATAACTCCTTGTGGAGGGCGAGGAGCAGAGAACTGATGCATAATGCCATGCTTATCACAGAATTTGTCGAACTGAAAGTTCTCAAATTCTCCCCCGTGATCACTTCGTATATATACTATTTTCAGGTTAAGTTGATTTTGAATTTGCTTGACAAGATTTTTAAAAGAGTTGAAGGCGTCGCTTTTAGCAGATAAAAATAATGTCCATGTAAAACGAGAGAAATCATCAACAATAACTAGAGCATAGTAACTACCACCAAAGCTCATGATTTGTGATGGTCCAAACAAGTCCATATGGAGTAACTCCAAAGGTCTTGATGTAGATATCACATTTTTGTTTTTGAAAGAGTTTTTGGTTTGTTTACACTTTTGACAAGTGTCACAAATCTCTTTAGTTTTAAAATTTAGTTTAGGTAGCCCCTCAACTAGTTCGTTTGATGACAATTTATCTAGATGTTTTATATGGATGTGTGCAACGCGTCTGTGCCAGAGCCAGATGCCATCTTCTTTAGAAATAAAACATTTTGAAAATAATGTGGTGATCACCTGCAAAATACCACCTTTAAGCAAAAATAACTCCAAACTTCTTTGTGGCTAGTTTTCAGCTCAAATAACTCCCAAAGTTGTTTGTGGCTACTATTAAGCACAAATAACTACCAAACTTCTTTTGGCTAGTTTTCAGGTCAAATAACTCCCAAAGTTGTTTGATGCTACTTTTAAGCACAAATAACTCCAAACTTCTTTGTGGCTATTTTTCAGCACGAATTACTCCCAAACTTCTTTGTGGTTTGTTTTCAGCACAAATAACTCCCAAATTTCTTTGTGGCGACTTTTAAGCACAAATAACTCCCAAACTTCTTTGTGTCTAGTTTTCAGCACAAATAACTCCCAAAGTTGTTCGTGGCTACTTTTACGCACAAATAACTTCCAAACTTCTTTGTGGTTAGTTTTCAGTACAAATAACTCCCAAACTTCGTTGTGGCTACTTTTAAGCACAAATAACTCCAAACTTCTTTGTGGCTAGTTTTCAGCTCAAATAACTCCAAAAGTTGTTTGTGGCTACTTTAAAGCACAAATAACTCCCAAACTTCTTTTTGGCTAGTGTTCAGCTCAAATAACTCCCAAATTTCTTTGTGGCGACTTTTAAGCACAAATAACTCCCAAAATTCTTTGTGACTAGTTTTCAGCACAAATAACTCCCAAAGTTGATTATGGCTACTTTTACGCACAAATAACTTCCAAACTTCTTTGTGGTTAGTTTTCAGTACAAATAACTCCCAAACTTCATTGTGGCTACTTTTAAGCACAAATAACTCCAAACTTCTTTGTGGCTAGTGTTCAGCTCAAATAACTCCAAAAGTTGTTTGTGGCTACTTTAAAGCACAAATATCTCCCAAACTTCTTTTTGGCTAGTGTTCAGCTCAAATAACTCCCAAAGTTATTTGTGGCTACTTTTAAGCACAAATAACTCTCAAATTTCCTTTTGGAAACTTTTAAGCACAAATAACTCCCAAACTTCTTTTTGGCTAGTTTTCAGCTCAAATAACTCCCAAAGTGTTTGTGGCTACTTTTAAGGACAAATAACTCCAAACTTCTTTGTGGCTAGTTTTCAGCACAAAGAACTCCAAACTTCTTCGTGGCTAGTTTTCAGCTCAAATAACTCCCAGTTGTTTGTGGCTACTTTTAAGCACAAATAACTCCCAAACTTCTTTGTGGGTAGTTTTCAACACAAATAACTCCCAAAGTTGTTTGTGGCTACTTTTACGCACAAATAACTCCTAAACTTCTTAGTGGCTAGTTTTCAGCATAAATAACTCTCAAACTAATTTGTGGCTAGTTTTCAGCAAAAATTACTCCCAACTTCTTTGTGGATAGTTTTCAGCACAAATAACTCCCAAAGTTGTTTGTGGCTACTTTTTTAAGCACAAATTGATCCCAAACTTCTTTGTGGCTAGTTTTCAGCACAAATAACTCCCAAACTTCTTTGTGGCTAGTTTTCAGCACAAATAACTCCTAAACTTCATTGTGGCTACTTTTAAGCACAAATAACTCCAAACTTCTTTGTGGCTAGTTTTCAGCTCAAATAACTCCCAAAATTGTTTGCTGCTACTTTTAAGCACAAATAACTCCAAACTTCTTTGTGGCTATTTTTCAGCACGAATTACTCCCAAACTTCTTTGTGGTTTGTTTTCAGCACAAATAACTCCCAAATTTCTTTGTGGCGACTTTTAAGCACAAATAACTCCCAAACTTCTTTGTGTCTAGTTTTCAGCACAAATAACTCCCAAAGTTGTTTGTGACTACTTTTACGCACAAATAACTTCCAAACTTCTTTGTGGTTAGTTTTCAGTACAAATAACTCCCAAACTTCGTTGTGGCTACTTTTAAGCAAAAATAACTCCAAACTTCTTTGTGGCTAGTTTTCAGCTCAAATAACTCCCAAAGTTGTTTGTGGCTACTTTTAAGCACAAATAACTCCAAACTTTTTTGTGTCTATTTTTCAGCACGAATTACTACCAAACTTCTTTGTGGTTTGTTTTCAGCACAAATAACTCCCAAATTTCTTTGTGGCGACTTTTAAGCACAAATAACTCCCAAACTTCTTTGTGTCTAGTTTTCAGCACAAATAACTCCCAAAGTTGTTTGTGGCTACTTTTACGCACAAATAACTTCCAAACTTCTTTATGGTTAGTTTTCAGTACAAATATCTCCCAAACTTCGTTGTGGCTACTTTTAAGCACAAATAACTCCAAACTTCTTTGTGGCCAGTTTTCAGCTCAAATAACTCCAAAAGTTGTTTGTGGCTACTTTAAAGCACAAATAACTCCCAGACTTCTTTTTGGCTAGTGTTCAGCTCAAATAACTCCCAAAGTTGTTTGTGGCTACTTTTAAGCACAAATAACTCCCAAACTTCTTTGTGTCTAGTTTTCAGCACAAATAACTCCCAAAGTTGTTTGTGGCTACATTTACGCACAAATAACTTCCAAACTTCTTTGTGGTTAGTTTTCAGTACAAATAACTCCCAAACTTCGTTGTGGCTACTTTTAAGCAGAAATAACTCCAAACTTCTTTGTGGCTAGTTTTCAGCTCAAATAACTCCCAAAGTTGTTTGTGGCTAGTTTTAAGCAAAAATAACTACCAAACTTCTTTTTGTCTAGTTTTCAGGTCAAATAACTCCCAAAGTTGTTTGATGCTACTTTTAAGCACAAATAACTCCAAACTTCTTTGTGGCTATTTTTCAGCACGAATTACTCCCAAACTTATTTGTGGTTTGTTTTCAGCACAAATAACTCCCAAATTTCTTTGTGGCGACTTTTAAGCACAAATAACTCCCAAACTTCTTTGTGTCTAGTTTTCAGCACAAATAACTCCCAAAGTTGTTTGTGGCTACTATTAAGCACAAATAACTACCAAACTTCTTTTTGGCTAGTTTTCAGGTCAAATAACTCCCAAAGTTGTTTGATGCTACTTTTAAGCACAAATAACTCCAAACTTCTTTGTGGCTATTTTTCAGCACGAATTACTCCCAAACTTCTTTGTGGTTTGTTTTCAGCACAAATAACTCCCAAATTTCTTTGTGGCGACTTTTAAGCACAAATAACTCCCAAACTTCTTTGTGTCTAGTTTTCAGCACAAATAACTCCCAAAGTTGTTCGTGGCTACTTTTACGCACAAATAACTTCCAAACTTCTTTGTGGTTAGTTTTCAGTACAAATAACTCCCAAACTTCGTTGTGGCTACTTTTAAGCACAAATAACTCCAAACTTCTTTGTGGCTAGTTTTCAGCTCAAATAACTCCAAAAGTTGTTTGTGGCTACTTTAAAGCACAAATAACTCCCAAACTTCTTTTTGGCTAGTGTTCAGCTCAAATAACTCCCAAAGTTGTTTGTGGCTACTTTTAAGCACAAATAACTCCCAAACTTCTTTCTGTCGAGTTTTCAGCACAAATAACTCCCAAAGTTGTTTGTGGCTACATTTACGCACAAATAACTTCCAACTTCTTTTGTGGTTAGTTTTCAGTACAAATAACTCCAAACTTCGTTGTGCCTAATTTTAAGCAAAAATAACTCCAAACATCTTTGTGGCTAGTTTTTAGCTCAAATAACTCCCAAAGTTGTTTGTGGCTACTTTTAAGCACAAATAACTACCAAACTTCTTTTTGGCTAGTTTTTCAGGTCAAATAACTCCCAAAGTTGTTTGTGGCTACTTTTAAGCACAAATAACTCCAACTTCTTTGTGGCTATTTTTCAAGCACGAATTACTCCCAACACTTCTTTGTGGTTTGTTTCACACAAATAACTCCCAAATTTCTTTGTGGCGACTTTTAAGCACAAATAACTCCCAAAATTCTTTGTGACTAGTTTTCAGCACAAATAACTCCCAAAGTTGATTATGGCTACTTTTACGCAAAAATAACTTCCAAACTTCTTTGTGGTTAGTTTTCAGTACAAATAACTCCCAACCTTCATTGTGGCTACTTTTAAGCACAAATAACTCCAAACTTCTTTGTGGCTAGTGTTCAGCTCAAATAACTCCAAAAGTTGTTTGTGGCTACTTTAAAGCACAAATATCTCCCAAACTTCTTTTTGGCTAGTGTTCAGCTCAAATAACTCCCAAAGTTATTTGTGGCTACTTTAAGCACAAATAACTCTCAAATTTCCTTTTGGAAACTTTTAAGCACAAATAACTCCCAAACTTCTTTTTGGCTAGTTTTCAGCTCAAATAACTCCCAAGTTGTTTGTGGCTACTTTTAAGGACAAATAACTCCAAACTTCTTTGTGGCTAGTTTTCAGCACAAAGAACTCCAAACTTCTTCGTGGCTAGTTTTCAGCTCAAATAACTCCCAAAGTTGTTTGTGGCTACTTTTAAGCACAAATAACTCTCAAACTTCTTTGTGGGTAGTTTCAGCACAAA
Organism: Lupinus albus; assembly: GCA_009771035.1. Taxonomy (NCBI): domain Eukaryota; kingdom Viridiplantae; phylum Streptophyta; class Magnoliopsida; order Fabales; family Fabaceae; genus Lupinus; species Lupinus albus. Next base: position 9,878,797 of record CM020004.1, on the reverse strand, counting down.
TAACTCCCAAAGTTGTTTTGTGGCTACTTTTACGCACAAATAACTCCTAAACTTCTTAGTGGCTAGTTTTCAGCATAAATAACTCTCAAAATAATTTGTGGCTAGTTTTCAGCAAAAATTACTCCCAACTTCTTTTTGGATAGTTTTCAGCACAAATAACTCCCAAAGTTGTTTGTGGCTACTTTTTTAAACACAAATTGATCCCAAACTTCTTTGTGGCTAGTTTTCAGCACAAATAACTCCCAAACTTCTTTGTGGCTAGTTTTCAGCTCAAATAACTCCCAAAGTTGTTTGTGGATATTTTTAAGCAAAAATAACTACCAAACTTCTTTTTGTCTAGTTTTCAGGTCAAATAACTCCCAAAGTTGTTTAATGCTACTTTTAAGCACAAATAACTCCAAACTTCTTTGTGGCTATTTTTCAGCACGAATTACTCCCAAACTTATTTGTGGTTTGTTTTCAGCACAAATAACTCCCAAATTTCTTTGTGGCGACTTTTAAGCACAAATAACTCCCAAACTTCTTTGTGTCTAGTTTTCAGCACAAATAACTCCCAAAGTTGTTTGTGGCTACTATTAAGCACAAATAACTACCAAACTTCTTTTTGGCTAGTTTTCAGGTCAAATAACTCCCAAAGTTGTTTGATGCTACTTTTAAGCACAAATAACTCCAAACTTCTTTGTGGCTATTTTTCAGCACGAATTACTCCCAAACTTCTTTGTGGTTTGTTTTCAGCACAAATAACTCCCAAATTTCTTTGTGGCGACTTTTAAGCACAAATAACTCCCAAACTTCTTTGTGTCTAGTTTTCAGCACAAATAACTCCCAAAGTTGTTCGTGGCTACTTTTACGCACAAATAACTTCCAAACTTCTTTGTGGTTAGTTTTCAGTACAAATAACTCCCAAACTTCGTTGTGGCTACTTTTAAGCACAAATAACTCCAAACTTCTTTGTGGCTAGTTTTCAGCTCAAATAACTCCAAAAGTTGTTTGTGGCTACTTTAAAGCACAAATAACTCCCAAACTTCTTTTTGGCTAGTGTTCAGCTCAAATAACTCCCAAAGTTGTTTGTGGCTACTTTTAAGCACAAATAACTCCCAAACTTCTTTCTGTCGAGTTTTCAGCACAAATAACTCCCAAAGTTGTTTGTGGCTACATTTACGCACAAATAACTTCCAAACTTCTTTGTGGTTAGTTTTCAGTACAAATAACTCCCAAACTTCGTTGTGCCTACTTTTAAGCAAAAATAACTCCAAACATCTTTGTGGCTAGTTTTTAGCTCAAATAACTCCCAAAGTTGTTTGTGGCTACTTTTAAGCACAAATAACTACCAAACTTCTTTTTGGCTAGTTTTCAGGTCAAATAACTCCCAAAGTTGTTTGTGGCTACTTTTAAGCACAAATAACTCCAAACTTCTTTGTGGCTATTTTTCAGCACGAATTACTCCCAAACTTCTTTGTGGTTTGTTTTCAGCACAAATAACTCCCAAATTTCTTTGTGGCGACTTTTAAGCACAAATAACTCCCAAAATTCTTTGTGACTAGTTTTCAGCACAAATAACTCCCAAAGTTGATTATGGCTACTTTTACGCAAAAATAACTTCCAAACTTCTTTGTGGTTAGTTTTCAGTACAAATAACTCCCAAACTTCATTGTGGCTACTTTTAAGCACAAATAACTCCAAACTTCTTTGTGGCTAGTGTTCAGCTCAAATAACTCCAAAAGTTGTTTGTGGCTACTTTAAAGCACAAATATCTCCCAAACTTCTTTTTGGCTAGTGTTCAGCTCAAATAACTCCCAAAGTTATTTGTGGCTACTTTTAAGCACAAATAACTCTCAAATTTCCTTTTGGAAACTTTTAAGCACAAATAACTCCCAAACTTCTTTTTGGCTAGTTTTCAGCTCAAATAACTCCCAAAGTTGTTTGTGGCTACTTTTAAGGACAAATAACTCCAAACTTCTTTGTGGCTAGTTTTCAGCACAAAGAACTCCAAACTTCTTCGTGGCTAGTTTTCAGCTCAAATAACTCCCAAAGTTGTTTGTGGCTACTTTTAAGCACAAATAACTCCCAAACTTCTTTGTGGGTAGTTTTCAGCACAAATAACTCCCAAAGTTGTTTGTGGCTACTTTTACGCACAAATAACTCCTAAACTTCTTAGTGGCTAGTTTTCAGCATAAATAACTCTCAAACTAATTTGTGGCTAGTTTTCAGCAAAAATTACTCCCAACTTCTTTGTGGATAGTTTTCAGCACAAATAACTCCCAAAGTTGTTTGTGGCTACTTTTTTAAGCACAAATTGATCCCAAACTTCTTTGTGGCTAGTTTTCAGCACAAATAACTCCCAAACTTCTTTGTGGCTAGTTTTCAGCTCAAATAACTCCCAAAGTTGTTTGTGGATATTTTTAAGCAAAAATAACTACCAAACTTCTTTTTGTCTAGTTTTCAGGTCAAATAACTCCCAAAGTTGTTTAATGCTACTTTTAAGCACAAATAACTCCAAACTTCTTTGTGGCTATTTTTCAGCACGAATTACTCCCAAACTTATTTGTGGTTTGTTTTCAGCACAAATAACTCCCAAATTTCTTTGTGGCGACTTTTAAGCACAAATAACTCCCAAACTTCTTTGTGTCTAGTTTTCAGCACAAATAACTCCCAAAGTTGTTTGTGGCTACTTTTACGCACAAATAACTTCCAAACTTCTTTATGGTTAGTTTTCAGTACAAATATCTCCCAAACTTCGTTGTGGCTACTTTTAAGCACAAATAACTCCAAACTTCTTTGTGGCCAGTTTTCAGCTCAAATAACTCCAAAAGTTGTTTGTGGCTACTTTAAAGCACAAATAACTCCCAGACTTCTTTTTGGCTAGTGTTCAGCTCAAATAACTCCCAAAGTTGTTTGTGGCTACTTTTAAGCACAAATAACTCCCAAACTTCTTTTTGTCTAGTTTTCAGCACAAATAACTCCCAAAGTTGTTTGTGGCTACATTTACGCACAAATAACTTCCAAACTTCTTTGTGGTTAGTTTTCAGTACAAATAACTCCCAAACTTCGTTGTGGCTACTTTTAAGCACAAATAACTACGAAACTTCTTTTTGTCTAGTTTTCAGGTCAAATAACTCCCAAAGTTGTTTGATGCTACTTTTAAGCACAAATAACTCCAAACTTCTTTGTGGTTATTTTTCAGCACGAATTACTCCCAAACTTCTTTGTGGTTTGTTTTCAGCACAAATAACTCCCAAATTTCTTTTTGGCAACTTTTAAGCACAAATAACTCCCAAACTTCTTTTTGGCTAGTTTTCAGCTCAAATAACTCCCAAAGTTGTTTGTGGCTACTTTTAAGCACAAATAACTCCAAACTTCTTTGTGGCTAGTTTTCAGCACAAAGAACTCCAAACTTCTTCGTGGCTAGTTTTCAGCTCAAATAACTCCCAAAGTTGTTTGTGGCTACTTTTAAGCACAAATAACTCCCAAACTTCTTTGTGGGTAGTTTTCAGCACAAATAACTCCCAAAGTTGTTTGTGGCTACTTTTACGCACAAATAACTCCTAAACTTCTTAGTGGCTAGTTTTCAGCATAAATAACTCTCAAACTAATTTGTGGCTAGTTTTCAGCAAAAATTACTCCCAACTTCTTTGTGGATAGTTTTCAGCACAAATAACTCCCAAAGTTGTTTGTGGCTACTTTTTTAAGCACAAATTGATCCCAAACTTCTTTGTGGCTAGTTTTCAGCACAAATAACTCCCAAACTTCTTTGTGGCTAGTTTTCAGCTCAAATAACTCCCAAAGTTGTTTGTGGATATTTTTAAGCAAAAATAACTACCAAACTTCTTTTTGTCTAGTTTTCAGGTCAAATAACTCCCAAAGTTGTTTGATGCTACTTTTAAGCACAAATAACTCCAAACTTCTTTGTGGCTATTTTTCAGCACGAATTACTCCCAAACTTATTTGTGGTTTGTTTTCAGCACAAATAACTCCCAAATTTCTTTGTGGCGACTTTTAAGCACAAATAACTCCCAAACTTCTTCGTGGCTAGTTTTCAGCACAAATAACTCCCAAAGTTGTTCGTGGCTACTTTTACGCACAAATAACTTCCAAACTTCTTTGTGGTTAGTTTTCAGTACAAATAACTCCCAAACTTCATTGTGGCTACTTTTAAGCACAAATAACTCCAAACTTCTTTTTGGCTAGTTTTCAGCTCAAATTACTCCCAAAGTTGTTTGTGGCTACTTTTAAGCACAAATAACTCCAAACTTCTTTGTGGCTAGTTTTCAGCACAAAGAACTCCAAACTTCTTCGTGGCTATTTTTCAGCTCAAATAACTCCCAAATTTGATTGTGGCTACTTTTAAGCACAAATAACTCCCAAACTTCTTTGTGTGTAGTTTTCAGCACAAATAACTCCCAAAGTTGTTTGTGGCTACTTTTACGCACAAATAACTCCTAAACTTCTTCGTGGCTAGTTTTCAGCATAAATAATTCCCAAACTAATTTGTGGCTAGTTTTCAGCAAAAATTACTCCCAACTTCTTTGTGGATAGTTTTCAGCACAAATAACTCCCAAAGTTGTTTGTGGCTACTTTTTTAAGCACAAATAGATCCCAAACTTCTTTGTGGCTAGTTTTCAGCACAAATAACTCCCAAACTTCTTTGTGGCTAGTTTTCAGCACAAATAACTCCTAAACTTCATTGTGGCTACTTTTAAGCACAAATAACTCCAAACTTCTTTGTGGCTAGTTTTCAGCTCAAATAACTCCCAAAATTGTTTGCTGCTACTTTTAAGCACAAATAACTCCAAACTTCTTTGTGGCTATTTTTCAGCACGAATTACTCCCAAACTTCTTTGTGGTTTGTTTTCAGCACAAATAACTCCCAAATTTCTTTGTGGCGACTTTTAAGCACAAATAACTCCCAAACTTCTTTGTGTCTAGTTTTCAGCACAAATAACTCCCAAAGTTGTTCGTGGCTACTTTTACGCACAAATAACTTCCAAACTTCTTTGTGGTTAGTTTTCAGTACAAATAACTCCCAAACTTCGTTGTGGCTACATTTAAGCAAAAATAACTCCAAACTTCTTTGTGGCTAGTTTTCAGCTCAAATAACTCCCAAAGTTGTTTGTGGCTACTTTTAAACACAAATAACTACCAAACTTCTTTTTGGCTAGTTTTCAGGTCAAATAACTCCCAAAATTGTTTGATGCTACTTTTAAGCACAAATAACTCCAAACTTCTTTGTGGCTATTTTTCAGCACGAATTACTCCCAAACTTCTTTGTGGTTTGTTTTCAGCACAAATAACTCCCAAATTTCTTTGTGGCGACTTTTAAGCACAAATAACTCCCAAACTTCTTTGTGTCTAGTTTTCAGCACAAATAACTCCCAAAGTTGTTCGTGGCTACTTTTACGCACAAATAACTTCCAAACTTCTTTGTGGTTAGTTTTCAGTACAAATAACTCCCAAACTTCGTTGTGGCTACTTTTAAGCACAAATAACTCCAAACTTCTTTGTGGCTAGTTTTCAGCTCAAATAACTCCAAAAGTTGTTTGTGGCTACTTTAAAGCACAAATAACTCCCAAACTTCTTTTTGGCAAGTGTTCAGCTCAAATAACTCCCAAAGTTGTTTGTGGCTACTTTTAAGCACAAATAACTACCAAACTTCTTTTTGGCTAGTTTTCAGGTCAAATAACTCCCAAAGTTGTTTGTGGCTACTTTTAAGCACAAATAACTCTCAAATTTCTTTTTGGCAACTTTTAAGCACAAATAACTCCCAAACTTCTTTTTGGCTAGTTTTCAGCTCAAATAACTCCCAAAGTTGTTTGTGGCTACTTTTAAGCACAAATAACTCCAAACTTCTTTGTGGCTAGTTTTCAGCACAAAGAACTCCAAACTTCTTCGTGGCTAGTTTTCAGCTCAAATAACTCCCAAAGTTGTTTGTGGCTACTTTTAAGCACAAATTACTCCCAAACTTCTTTGTGTGTAGTTTTCAGCACAAATAACTCCCAAAGTTGTTTGTGGCTACTTTTACGCACAAATAACTCCTAAACTTCTTCGTGGCTAGTTTTCAGCATAAATAACTCCCAAACTAATTTGTGGCTAGTTTTCAGCAAAAATTACTCCCAACTTCTTTGTGGATAGTTTTCAGCACAAATAACTCCCAAAGTTGTTTGTGGCTACTTTTTTAAGCACAAATAGATCCCAAACTTCTTTGTGGCTAGTTTTCAGCACAAATAACTCCCAAACTTCTTTGTGTCTAGTTTTCAGCACAAATAACTCCCAAAGTTGTTCGTGGCTACTTTTACGCACAAATAACTTCCAAACTTCTTTGTGGTTAGTTTTCAGTACAAATAACTCCCAAACTTCGTTGTGGCTACTTTTAAGCACAAATAACTCCAAACTTCTTTGTGGCTAGTTTTCAGCTCAAATAACTCCAAAACTTGTTTGTGGCTACTTTAAAGCACAAATAACTCCCAGACTTCTTTTTGGCTAGTGTTCAGCTCAAATAACTCCCAAAGTTGTTTGTGGCTACTTTTAAGCACAAATAACTCCCAAACTTCTTTGTGTCTAGTTTTCAGCACAAATAACTCCCAAAGTTGTTTGTGGCTACATTTACCCACAAATAACTTCCAAACTTCTTTGTGGTTAGTTTTCAGTACAAATAACTCCCAAACTTCGTTGTGGCTACTTTTAAGCACAAATAACTCCAAACTTCTTTGTGGCTAGTTTTCAGCTCAAATAACTCCAAAAGTTGTTTGTGGCTACTTTAAAGCACAAATAACTCCCAAACTTCTTTTTGGCTAGTGTTCAGCTCAAATAACTCCCAAAGTTGTTTGTGGCTACTTTTAAGCACAAATAACTCCCAAACTTCTTTGTGTCTAGTTTTCAGCTCAAATAACTCCCAAAGTTGTTTGTGGCTACATTTACGCACAAATAACTTCCAAACTTCTTTGTGGTTAGTTTTCAGTACAAATAACTCCCAAACTTCGTTGTGCCTACTTTTAAGCAAAAATAACTCCAAACTTCTTTGTGGCTAGTTTTCACCTCAAATAACTCCCAAAGTTGTTTGTGGCTACTTTTAAGCACAAATAACTACCAAACTTCTTTTTGGCTAGTTTTCAGCTCAAATAACTCCCATAGTTGTTTGTGGCTACTTTTAAGCACAAATAACTCCAAACTTCTTTGTGGCTATTTTTCACCACGAATTACTCCCAAACTTCTTTGTGGTTTGTTTTCAGCACAAATAACTCCAAAATTTCTTTGTGGCGACTTTTAAGCACAAATAACTCCCAAACTTCTTTGTGTCTAGTTTTCAGCACAAATAACTCCCAAAGTTGTTTGTGGCTACTTTTACGCACAAATAACTTCCAAACTTCTTTGTGGTTAGTTTTCAGTACAAATAACTCCCAAACTTCATTGTGGCTACTTTTAAGCACAAATAACTCCAAACTTCTTTGTGGCTAGTTTTCAGCTCAAATAACTCCAAAAGTTGTTTGTGGCTACTTTAAAGCACAAATAACTCCCAAACTTCTTTTTGGCTAGTGTTCAGCTCAAATAACTCCCAAAGTTATTTGTGGCTAGTTTTCAGCTCAAATAACTCCCAAAGTTGTTTGTGGCTACTTTTAAGCACAAATAACTCCAAACTTCTTTGTGGCTAGTTTTAAGCACAAAGAACTCCAAACTTCTTCGTGGCTAGTTTTCAGCTCAAATAACTCCCAAAGTTGTTTGTGGCTACTTTTAAGCACAAATAACTCCCAAACTTCTTTGTGTGTAGTTTTCAGCACAAATAACTCCCAAAGTTGTTTGTGGCTACTTTTACGCACAAATAACTCCTAAACTTCTTCGTGGCTAGTTTTCAGCATAAATAACTCCCAAACTAATTTGTGGCTAGTTTTCAGCAAAAATTACTCCCAACTTCTTTGTGGATAGTTTTCAGCACAAATAACTCCCAAAGTTGTTTGTGGCTACTTTTTTAAGCACAAATAGATCCCAAACTTCTTTGTGGCTAGTTTTCAGCACAAATAACTCCCAAACTTCTTTGTGTCTAGTTTTCAGCACAAATAACTCCCAAAGTTGTTCGTGGCTACTGTTACGCACAAATAACTTCCAAACTTCTTTGTGGTTAGTTTTCAGTTCAAATAACTCCCAAACTTCGTTGTGGCTACTTTTAAGCACAAATAACTCCCAAAGTTGTTTGTGGCTACTTTTACGCACAAATAACTCCTAAACTTCTTCGTGGCTAGTTTTCAGCATAAATAACTCCCAAACTTCTTTTTGGGAAGTGTTCAGCTCAAATAACTCCCAAAGTTGTTTGTGGCTACTTTTAAGCACAAATAACTACCAAACTTCTTTTTGGCTAGTTTTCAGGTCAAATAACTCCCAAAGTTGTTTGTGGCTACTTTTAAGCACAAATAACTCTCAAATTTCTTTTTGGCAACTTTTAAGCACAAATAACTCCCAAACTTCTTTTTGGCTAGTTTTCAGCTCAAATAACTCCCAAAGTTATTTGTGGTTAATTTTAAGCACAAATAACTCTCAAATTTCTTTTTGGCAACTTTTAAGCACAAATAACTCCCAAACTTCTTTTTGGCTAGTTTTCAGCTCAAATAACTCCCAAAGTTGTTTGTGGCTACTTTTAAGCACAAATAACCCCAAACTTCTTTGTGGCTAGTTTTCAGCACAAAGAACTCCAAACTTCTTCGTGGCTAGTTTTCAGCTCAAATAACTCCCAAAGTTGTTTGTGGCTACTTTTAAGCACAAATAACTCCCAAACTTCTTTGTGTGTAGTTTTCAGCACAAATAACTCCCAAAGTTGTTTGTGGCTACTTTTACGCACAAATAACTCCTAAACTTCTTCGTGGCTAGTTTTCAGCATAAATAACTCCCAAACTAATTTGTGGCTAGTTTTCAGCAAAAATTACTCCCAACTTCTTTGTGGATAGTTTTCAGCACAAATAACTCCCAAAGTTGTTTGTGGCTACTTTTTTAAGCACAAATAGATCCCAAACTTCTTTGTGGCTAGTTTTCAGCACAAATAACTCCCAAACTTCTTTGTGTCTAGTTTTCAGCACAAATAATTCCCAAAGTTGTTCGTGGCTACTTTTACGCACAAATAACTTCCAAACTTCTTTGTGGTTAGTTTTCAGTACAAATAACTCCCAAACTTCGTTGTGGCTACTTTTAAGCACAAATAACTCCAAACTTCTTTGTGGCTAGTTTTCAGCTCAAATAACTCCAAAACTTGTTTGTGGCTACTTTAAAGCACAAATAACTCCCAGACTTCTTTTTGGCTAGTGTTCAGCTCAAATAACTCCCAAAGTTGTTTGTGGCTACTTTTAAGCACAAATAACTCCCAAACTTCTTTGTGTCTAGTTTTCAGCACAAATAACTCCCAAAGTTGTTTGTGGCTACATTTATGCACAAATAACTTCCAAACTTCTTTGTGGTTAGTTTTCAGTACAAATAACTCCCAAACTTCGTTGTGGCTACTTTTAAGCACAAATAACTCCAAACTTCTTTGTGGCTAGTTTTCACCTCAAATAACTCCAAGAGTTGTTTGTGGCTACTTTAAAGCACAAATAACTCCCAAACTTCTTTTTGGCTAGTGTTCAGCTCAAATAACTCCCAAACTTCTTTGTGGCTATTTTTCAGCACGAATTACTCCCAAACTTCTTTGTGGTTTGTTTTCAGCACAAATAACTCCAAATTTCTTTGTGGCGACTTTTAAGCACAAATAACTCCCAAACTTCTTTGTGTCTAGTTTTCAGCACAAATAACTCCCAAAGTTGTTTGTGGCTACATTTACGCACAAATAACTTCCAAACTTCTTTGTGCTTAGTTTTCAGTACAAATAACTCCCAAACTTCGTTGTGCCTACTTTTAAGCAAAAATAACTCCAAACTTCTTTGTGGCTAGTTTTCACCTCAAATAACTCCCAAAGTTGTTTGTGGCTACTTTTAAGCACAAATAACTACCAAACTTCTTTTTGGCTAGTTTTCAGGTCAAATAACTCCCATAGTTGTTTGTGGCTACTTTTAAGAACAAATAACTCCAAACTTCTTTGTGGCTATTTTTCAGCACGAATTACTCCCAATCTTCTTTGTGGTTTGTTTTCAGCACAAATAACTCCCAAATTTCTTTGTGGCGACTTTTAAGCACAAATAACTCCCAAACATCTTTGTGTCTAGTTTTCAGCACAAATAACTCCCAAAGTTGTTTGTGGCTACTTTTACGCACAAATAACTTCCAAACTTCTTTGTGGTTAGTTTTCAGTACAAATAACTCCCAAACTTCATTGTGGCTACTTTTAAGCACAAATAACTCCAAACTTCTTTGTGGCTAGTTTTCAGCTCAAATAACTCCAAAAGTTGTTTGTGGCTACTTTAAAGCACAAATAACTCCCAAACTTCTTTTTGGCTAGTGTTCAGCTCAAATAACTCCCAAAGTTATTTGTGGCTACTTTTAAGCACAAATAACTCTCAAATTTATTTTTGGCAACTTTTAAGCACAAATAACAACCAAACTTCTTTTTGGCTAGTTTTCAGCTCAAATAACTCCCAAAGTTGTTTGTGGCTACTTTTAAGCACAAATAACTCCAAACTTCTTTGTGGCTAGTTTTCAGCACAAAGAACTCCAAACTTCTTCGTGGCTAGGTTTCAGCTCAAATAACTCCCAAAGTTGTTTGTGGGTACTTTTAAGCACAAATAACTCCCAAACTTCTTTGTGTTTAGTTTTCAGCACAAATAACTCCAAAAGTTGTTTGTGGTTACTTTTACGCACAAATAACTCTTAAACTTCTTCGTGGCTAGTTTTCAGCATAAATAACTCCCAAACTAATTTGTGGCTAGTTTTCAGCAAAAATTACTCCCAACTTCTTGGTGGATAGTTTTCAGCACAAATAACTCCCAAAGTTGTTTGTGGCTACTTTTTTAAGCACAAATAGATCCCAAACTTCTTTGTGGCTAGTTTTCAGCACAAATAACTCCCAAACTTCATTGTGGCTACTTTTAAGCACAAATAACTCCAAACTTCTTTGTGTCTAGTTTTCAGCACAAATAACTCCCAAAGTTGTTTGTGGCTACTTTTACGCACAAATAACTTCCAAACTTCTTTGTGGTTAGTTTTCAGTACAAATAACTCCCAAACTTCGTTGTGGCTACTTTTAAGCAAAAATAACTCCAAACTTCTTTGTGGCTAGTTTTCAGCTAAAATAACTCCCAAAGTTGTTTGTGGCTACTCTTAAGCACAAATAACTACCAAACTTCTTTTTGGCTAGTTTTCAGGTCAAATAACTCCCAAAGTTGTTTGTGGCTACTTTTAAGCACAAATAACTCCAAACTTCTTTGTGGCTATTTTTCAGCATGAATTACTCCCAAACTTCTTTGTGGTTTGTTTTCAGCACAAATAACTCCCAAATTTCTTTGTGGCGACTTTTAAGCACAAATAACTCCCAAACTTCTTTGTGTCTAGTTTTCAGCACAAATAACTCCCAAAGTTGTTTGTGGCTACTTTTAAGAACAAATAACTCCCAAAATTCTTTGTGTGTAGTTTTCAACACAAATAACTCCTAAACTTCTTCGTGGCTAGTTTTCAGCATAAATAACTCCCAAACTAATTTGTGGCTAGTTTTCAGCAAAAATTACTCCCAACTTCTTTGTGGATAGTTTTCAGCACAAATAACTCCCAAAGTTGTTTGTGGCTACTTTTTTAAGCACAAATAGATCCCAAACTTCTTTGTGGCTAGTTTTCAGCACAAATAACTCCCAAACTTCTTTGTGGCTAGTTTTCAGCACAAATAACTCCTAAATTTCATTGTGGCTACTTTTAAGCACAAATAACTCCCAAACTTCTTTGTGTCTAGTTTTTAGCACAAATAACTCCCAAAGTTGTTTGTGGCTACATTTACGCACAAATAACTTCCAAACTTCTTTGTGGTTAGTTTTCAGTACAAATAACTCCCAAACTTCGTTGTGGCTACTTTTAAGCAAAAATAACTCCAAACTTCTTTGTGGCTAGTTTTCAGCAAAAATTACTCCTAACTTCTTTGTGGATAGTTTTCAGCACAAATAACTCCCAAAGTTGTTTTTGGCTACTTTTTTAAGCACAAATAGATCCCAAACTTCTTTGTGGCTACTTTTAAGCACAAATAACTCCAAACTTCTTTGTGGCTAGTTTTCAGCTCAAATAACTCCCAAAATTGTTTGCTGCTACTTTTAAGCACAAATAACTCCAAACTTCTTTGTGGATATTTTTCAGCACGAATTACTCCCAAACTTCTTTGTGGTTTGTTTTCAGCACAAATAACTCCCAAATTTCTTTGTGGCGACTTTTAAGCACAAATAACTCCCAAACTTCTTTGTGTCTAGTTTTCAGGACAAATAACTCCCAAAATTGTTGGTGGCTACTTTTACGCACAAATAACTTCCAAACTTCTTTGTGGTTAGTTTTTAGTACAAATAACTCCCAAACTTCGTTGTGGCTACTTTTAAGCAAAAATAACTCCAAACTTCTTTGTGGCTAGTTTTCAGCTCAAATAACCCCCAAAGTTGTTTGTGGCTACTTTTAAGAACAAATAACTCCAAACTTCTTTGTGGCTATTTTTCAGCACGAATTACTCCCAAACTTCTTTGTGGTTTGTTTTCAGCACAAATAACTCCCAAATTTCTTTGTGGCGACTTTTAAGCACAAATAACTCTCAAACTTCTTTGTGTCTAGTTTTCAGCACAAATAACTCCCAAAGTTGTTTGTGGCTACTTTTACGCACAAATAACTTCCAAACTTCTTTGTGGTTAGTTTTCAGTACAAATATCTCCCAAACTTCGTTGTGGCTACTTTTAAGCACAAATAACTCCAAACTTCTTTGTGGCTAGTTTTCAGCTCAAATAACTCCAAAAGTTGTTTGTGGCTACTTTAAAGCACAAATAACTCCCAAACTTCTTTGTGGCTAGTTTTCAGCACAAATAACTCCTAAACTTCATTGTGGCTACTTTTAAGCACAAATAACTCCAAACTTATTTGTGGCTAGTTTTCAGCTCAAATAACTCTCCAAATTGTTTGCTGCTACTTTTAAGCACAAATAACTCCAAACTTCTTTGTGGCTATTTTTCAGCACGAATTACTCCCAAACTTCTTTGTGGTTTGTTTTCAACACAAATAACTCCCAAATTTCTTTGTGGCGACTTTTAAGCACAAATAACTCCCAAACTTCTTTGTGTCTAGTTTTCAGCACAAATAACTCCCAAAGTTGTTTGTGGCTACTTTTACGCACAAATAACTCCCAAACTTCTTTGTGTCTAGTTTTCAGGACAAATAACTCCCAAAGTTGTTGGTGGCTACTTTTACGCACAAATAACTTCCAAACTTCTTTGTGGTTAGTTTTTAGTACAAATAACTCCCAAACTTCGTTGTGGCTACTTTTAAGCAAAAATAACTCCAAACTTCTTTGTGGCTAGTTTTCAGCTCAAATAACCCCCAAAGTTGTTTGTGGCTACTTTTAAGAACAAATAACTCCAAACTTCTTTGTGGCTATTTTTCAGCACGAATTACTCCCAAACTTCTTTGTGGTTTGTTTTCAGCACAAATAACTCCCAAATTTCTTTGTGGCGACTTTTAAGCACAAATAACTCCCAAACTTCTTTGTGTCTAGTTTTCAGCACAAATAACTCCCAAAGTTGTTTGTGGCTACTTTTACGCACAAATAACTTCCAAACTTCTTTGTGGTTAGTTTTCAGTACAAATATCTCCCAAACTTCGTTGTGGCTACTTTTAAGCACAAATAACTCCAAACTTCTTTGTGGCTAGTTTTCAGCTCAAATAACTCCAAAAGTTGTTTGTGGCTACTTTAAAGCACAAATAACTCCCAAACTTCTTTTTGGCTAGTGTTCAGCTCAAATAACTCCCAAAGTTGTTTGTGGCTACTTTTAAGCACAAATAACTCCCAAACTTCTTTGTGTCTAGTTTTCAGCACAAATAACTCCCAAAGTTGTTTGTGGCTACATTTACGCACAAATAACTTCCAAACTTCTTTGTGGTTAGTTTTCAGTACAAATAACTCCCAAACTTCGTTGTGGCTACTTTTAAGCAAAAATAACTCCAAACATCTTCGTGGCTAGTTTTCAGCTCAAATAACTCCCAAAGTTGTTTGTGGCTACTTTTATGCACAAATAACTACCAAACTTCTTTTTGGCTAGTTTTCAGGAAACTAACTCCCAAAGTTGTTTGATGCTACTTTTAAGCTCAAATAACTCCAAACTTCTTTGTGGCTATTTTTCAGGTCAAATAACTCCCAAAGTTGTTTGATGCTACTTTTAAGCACAAATAACTCCAAACTTCTTTGTGGCTATTTTTCAGCACGAATTACTCCCAAACATCTTTGTGGTTTGTTTTCAGCACAAATAACTCCCAAATTTCTTTGTGGCGACTTTTAAGCACAAATAACTCCCAAACTTCTTTGTGTCTAGTTTTCAGCACAAATAACTTCCAAAGTTGTTCGTGGCTACTTTTACGCACAAATAACTTCCAAACTTCTTTGTGGTTAGTTTTCAGTACAAATAACTCCCAAACTTCGTTGTGGCTACTTTTAAGCACAAATAACTCCAAACTTCTTTGTGGCTAGTTTTCAGCTCAAATAACTCCAAAAGTTGTTTGTGGCTACTTTAAAGCACAAATAACTCCCAAACTTCTTTGTGTCTAGTTTTCAGCACAAATAACTCCCGAAGTTGTTTGTGGCTACTTTAAAGCACAAATAACTCCTAAACTTCTTTGTGTCTAGTTTTCAGCACAAATAACTCCCGAAGTTGTTTGTGGCTACATTTACGCACAAATAACTTCCAAACTTCTTTGTGGTTAGTTTTCAGTACAAATAACTCCCAAACTTCGTTGTGGCTACTTTTAAGCAAAAATAACTCCAAACTTCTTTGTGGCTAGTTTTCAGCTCAAAGAACTCCCAAAGTTGTTTGTGGCTACTTTTAAGCACAAATAACTACCAAACTTCTTTTTGTCTGGTTTTCAGGTCAAATAACTCCCAAAGTTGTTTGATGCTACTTTTAAGCACAAATAACTCCAAACTTCTTTGTGGCTATTTTTCAGCACGAATTACTTCCAAACTTCTTTGTGGTTTGGTTTCAGCACAAATAACTCCCAAATTTCTTTGTGGCGACTTTTAAGCACAAATAACTCCCAAACTTCTTTGTGTCTAGTTTTCAGCACAAATAACTCCCAAAGTTGTTCGTGGCTACTTTTACGCACAAATAACTTCCAAACTTCTTTGTGGTTAGTTTTCAGTACAAATAACTCCCAAACTTCGTTGTGGCTACTTTTAAGCACAAATAACTCCAAACTTCTTTGTGGCTAGTTTTCAGCTCAAATAACTCCCAAAGTTGTTTGTGGCTACTTTACGCACAAATAATTTCCAAATTTCTTTGTGGCTAGTTTTCAGTACAAATGACTCCCAAACTTCGTTGTGGCTACTTTTAAGCATAGATAACTCCAAACTTCTTTGTGGCTAGTTTTCAGCTCAAATAACTCCCAAAGTTGTTTGTGGCTACTTTTAAGCACAAATAACTCCAAACTTCTTTGTGTGTAGCTTTCAGCAAAAATAACTCCCAAACTAATTTGTGGCTAGTTTTCTGCAAAAATTACTCCGAAACTTCTTTGTGGATAGTTTTCAGCACAAATAACTCCCAAAGTTGTTTGTGGCTACTTTTCTAAGCACAAATAGATCCCAAACTTCTTTGTGGCTAGTTTTCAGCACAAATAACTCCCAAACTTCGTTGTGGCTACTTTTAAGCACAAACAACTCCAAACTTCTTTGTGGCTAGTTTTCAGCTCAAATAACTCCCAAAATTGTTTGTGGCTACTTTTAAGCACAAATAACTCCCAAACTTCTTTGTGTCCAGTTTTAAGCACAAATAACTCCCATAGTTTTTTGTGGCTACTTTTACGCACAAATAACTTCCAAACTTCTTTGTGGTTAGTTTTCAGTATAAATAACTCCCAAACTTCGTTGTGGCTACTTTTACGCACAAATAACTTCCAAACTTCTTTGTGGTTAGTTTTCAGTACAAATAACTCCCAACTTCTTTGTGGCTACTTTTAAGCACAAATAAATCCCAAACTTCTTTGTGGCTAGTTTTCAGCACAAATAACTCCTAAACTTCGTTGTGGCTAGTTTTCAACTCAAATAACTAGCAAAGTTGTTTGTGACTTTTAAGCTCAAATAACTCCCAAACTTCTTTGTATGTAGTTTTCATCACAAATTACTCCCAACTTCTTTGTGGATAGTTTTCAGCACAAATAACTCTCAAAGTTGTTTGTGGCTACTTTTTTAAGCACAAATAGATCCCAAACTTCTTTGTAGTTAGTTTTCAGCACAAATAACTCCCAAACTTCGTTGTGGCTACTTTTAAGCACAAACAACTCCAAACTTCTCTGTGGCTAGTTTTCAGCTCAAATAACGCCCAAAGTTGTTTGTGGCTACTTTTAAGCACAAATAACTCCCAAACTTCTTTGTGTGTAGTTTTCAGCACAAATAACTCCCAAAGTTGTTTGTGGCTTCTTTTACGCACAAATAACTCCCAAACTTCTTTGTGGCTAGTTTTCACCAAAAATAACTCCCAAACTAATTTGTGAGTAGTTTTCAGCATAAATTACTCTCAAACTTCTTTGTGGATAATTTTCAACACAAATAACTCCTAAAATTGTTTGTGGCTACTTTTAAGCACAAATAGATCCCAAACTTCTTTGTGGCTAGTTTTCAGCACAAATAACTACCAAACTTCTTTGTGGCTACTTTTAAGCACAAATAACTCCCAAACTTCTTTGTGGCTAGGTTTCAGCACAAATAACTCCCAAAGTTGTTTGTAGCAACTTTTAAGCACAAATCGATCCCAAACATCTTAGTGGCTAGTTTTCAGCTCAAATAACTCCTAAACTTCGTTGTGGCTACTTTAAAGCACAAATAACTCCAAACTTCTTTGTGGCTAGTTTTCAGCACAAATTACTCCCAAACTTCTTTGTGCCAAATTTTACGTACAAATAATATCCAAATTTCTTTGTGGCTAGTTTTCAGAACAAATAACTCCTAAACTTCTTTGTGGCTACTTTTAAGCACAAATAACTCCCAAACTTCTTTGTAGCTAGGTTTCAGCACAAATAACTCCCAAAGTTGTTTGTGTGTACTTTTAAGCACAAATACATCCCAAACTTCTTTGTGGCTAGTTTTCAGCACAAATAACTCCTAAACTTCGTTGTGGCTACTTTCAAGCACAAATAACTCCAATCTTCTTTGTGGCTAGTTTTCAGCTCAAATAACTCCCAAAATTGTTTGTGGCTACTTTTAAGCACAAATAACTCCCAAACTTCTTTGTGTCCAGTTTTAAGCACAAATAACTCCCATAGTTTTTTGTGGCTACTTTTACGCACAAATAACTTCCAAACTTCTTTGTGGTTAGTTTTCAGTACAAATAACTACCAAACTTCGTTGTGGCTACTTTTACGCACAAATAACTTCCAAACTTCTTTGTGGTTAGTTTTCAGTACAAATAACTCCCAAACTTCGTTGTGGCTTCTTTTAAGCAAAAATAACTCCAAACTTCTTTGTGGCTACTTTTAAGCACAAATAACTCCCAATCTTCTTTTTGGCTAGTTTTCAGCTCAAATAACTCCCAAAGTTGTTTGTGGCTACTTTTAAGCACAAATAACTCTAAACTTCTTTGTGGCTAGTTTTCAGCACAAATAACTCCAAACTTCTTCGTGGCTAGTTTTCAGCTCAAATAACTAGCAAAGTTGTTTGTGACTTTTAAGCACAAATAACTCCCAAACTTCTTTGTGTGTAGTTTTCAGCACAAATAACTCCCAAACTTCTTTGTGTCCAGTTTTAAGCACAAATAACTCCCATAGTTTTTTGTGGCTACTTTTAAGCACAAATAGATACCAAACTTCTTTGTGGCTAGTTTTCAGCACAAATAACTCCCAAATTCGTTGTGGCTACTTTTAAGCACAAATAACTCCAAACTTCTCTATGGCTAGATTTCAGCTCAAATAACTCCCAAAGTTGTTTGTGGCTACTTTTACGCACAAATACTCCCAAACTTCTTTTTGGCTAGTTTTCAGCAAAAATACTCCCAAACTAATTTGTGACTAGTGTTCTGCAAAAAGTACTCCCAAAATTCTTTATAGATAGTTTTCAACACAAATAACTCCCAAAGTTGTTTGTGTCTACTTTTAAGCACAAATAGATCCCAAACTTCTTTGTGGCTAGTTTTTAGCACAAATAACTCCCAAACTTCTTTGTGGCTACTTTTAAGCACAAATAACTCCCAAAATTCTTTGTGGCTAGGTTTCAGCACAAATAACTCCCAAAGTTGTTTGTGGCTACTTTTAAGCACAAATAGATCCCAAACTTCTTTGTGGCTAGTTTTCAGCATAAATAACTCCTAAACTTCGTTGTGGCTACTTTTAAGCACAAACAATTGCAAACTTCTTTGTGGCTAGTTTTCAGCACAAATAACTCCCAAAGTTGTTTGTGGCTACTTTTACGCACAAATAACTCCCAAACTTCTTTGTGGCTAGTTTTCAGCAAAAATAACTCCAAAACTAATTTGTCGCTAGTTTTCAGCAAAAATTACTCCCAACTTCTTTGTGGATAGTTTTCAGCACAAATAACTCTCAAAGTTGTTTGTGGCTACTTTTTTAAGCACAAATAGATCCTAAACTTCTTTGTGGCTAGTTTTCAGCACAAATAACTCCCAAATTCGTTGTGGCTACTTTTAAGCACAAACAACTCCAAACTTCTCTATGGCTAGATTTCAGCTCAAATAACTCCCAAAGTTGTTTGTGGCTACTTTTACGCACAAATACTCCCAAACTTCTTTTTGGCTAGTTTTCAGCAAAAATACTCCCAAACTAATTTGTGACTAGTGTTCTGCAAAAAGTACTCCCAAAATTCTTTGTAGATAGTTTTCAACACAAATAACTCCCAAAGTTGTTTGTGTCTACTTTTAAGCACAAATAGATCCCAAACTTCTTTGTGGCTAGTTTTTAGCACAAATAACTCCCAAACTTCTTTGTGGCTACTTTTAAGCACAAATAACTCCCAAAATTCTTTGTGGCTAGGTTTCAGCACAAATAACTCCCAAAGTTGTTTGTGGCTACTTTTAAGCACAAATAGATCCCAAACTTCTTTGTGGCTAGTTTTCAGCACAAATAACTCCTAAACTTCGTTGTGGCTACTTTTAAGCACAAACAATTGCAAACTTCTTTGTGGCTAGTTTTCAGCACAAATAACTCCCAAAGTTGTTTGTGGCTACTTTTACGCACAAATAACTGCCAAACTTCTTTGTGGCTAGTTTTCAGCAAAAATAACTCCAAAACTAATTTGTGGCTAGTTTTCCACAAAAATTACTCCCAAACTTCTTTGTGGATAGTTTTCAACAAAAATAACTCCCAAAGTTTTTTGTGGCTACTTTTAAGCACAAATAGATCCCAAACTTCTTTGTGGCTAGTTTTTAGCACAAATACCTCCCAAACTTCTTTGTGGCTACTTTTAAGCACAAATAACTCCCAAACTTCTTTGTGGCTAGGTTTCAGCACAAATAACTCCCAAAGTTGTTTGTGGCTACTTTTAAGCACAAATAGATCCCAAACTTCTTTGTGGCTAGTTTTCAGCACAAATAACTCCTAAACTTCGTTGTTGCTACTTTTAAGCACAAATAACTCCAAACTTCTTTGTGGCTAGTTTTCAGCACAAATAACTCCCAAAGTTGTTTGTGGCTACTTTTACGCACAAATAACTCACAAACTTCTTTGTGGCTAGTTTTCAGCTCAAATAACTCCCAAAGTTATTTGTGGCTACTTTTAAGCACAAATAACTCACAAACTTCTTTTTGGCTAGTTTTCAGCTGAAATAACTCCCAAAGTTGTTTGTGGCTACTTTTAAGCACAAATAACTCCAAACTTCTTTGTGACTATTTTTCAGCACAAATTACTACAAAACTTCTTTGTGGTTTGTTTTCAGCACAAATAACTCCGAAATTTCTTTGTGGCGACTTTTAAGCACAAATAACTCCCAACTTCTTTGTGGCTAGTTTTCAGCTCAACTAACTCCCAAAGTTGTTTGTGGCTACTTTTAAGCACAAATAACTCACAAACTTCTTTGTGTCTAGTTTTCAGCACAAATAACTCCCAAAGTTGTTTGTGGCTACTTTTACGCACAAATAACATCCAAATTTCTTTTTGGCTAGTTTTCAGTACAAATAACACCCAAACTTTTTTGTGGCTACTTTTAAGCACAAATAACTCCCAAATTTCTTTGTGGCTAGGTTTCAGCACAAATAACTCCCAAAGTTGTTTGTGGCTACTTTTAAGCACAAATGGATACCAAACTTCTTTGTGGCTAGTTTTCAGCACAAATAACTCCTAAACTTCGTTGTGGCTACTTTTAAGCACAAATAACTCCAAACTTCTTTATGGCTAGTTTTCAGCTCAAATAACTCCCAAAATTGTTTGTGGCTACTTTTAAGCACAAATAACTCCCAAACTTCTTTGTGTCTAGTTTTCAGCACAAATAACTCCCAAAGTTGTTTGTGGCTACTTTTACGCACAAATAACTTCCAAATTTCTTTGTGGCTAGTTTTCAGTACAAATAACTCCCAAACTTCGTTGTGGCTACTTTTAAGTACAAATAACTCCAAACTTCTTTGTGGCTAGTTTTCAGCTCAAATAACTCCCAAAGTTGTTTGTGGCTAGTTTTCATACCTTGTAAGAAGGTTGATGATGCTTGTCACGTTGCTGATCTCTTTTTTAAAGAGATTGTAAGACTCCATGGTGTACCCAGGAGCATTGTAAGTGATAGGGACACTAAGTTCCTTAGTCACTTTTGGAGGACCCTTTGGGGTAAAATTGGGACTAAGCTCCTATTCTCCACTACCTGCCATCCGCAAACAGATGGCCAAACAGAAGTGGTCAATAGAGTATTGTCCACACTATTAAGGACAATCCTTAAAAAGAATCTCAAGGCATGGGAAGATAGCCTACCCCATGTAGAATTTGATTACAATAGAAGCATACATAGCACCACGGGTTGCTCACCTTTTGAGGTAGTATATGGGTTCAATCCTTTGACCCCGCTGGACTTACTACCTCTAGATGATTCTACTACCCTAAAACATAAGGATGGCAAGGCCAAAGCCGAATACATAAAACGGCTTCATGAACAGGTAAAGGCCAAAATTGAAAAACGAAATGAGGGATATGCTAGGCAAGCCAACAAGGGTAGAAAAGAGGTCATCTTTGAACCTGGACATCTAGTCTGGGTTCATATGAGAAAAGAGAGGTTCCCCTCCCAACGGAAGTCTAAACTTCAAGATAGAGGAGACGGACCTTTCAAGGTCCTAGAGAGGATCAATAACAATGCTTATAAAATCGATATACCAAGTGATTACGGCAATGTTAGTGCCAGCTTTAATGTTGCTGATCTGTCTATGTTTGAAACAGGTGAAGAAGACCTTGATTTGAGGTCGAATTTAGTCCAAGAAGGAGGGGATGATGGCGACTCACCCAAATCAATCAACTTGGATGAATTAATGGGCCTAGGTGGGCCCATGACTCGGGCCAAGGCCAAGAAGGCCCGAAACACTCTTGGGAAACTTATGCTACATATCCAAACTTCAATTGGGCCGAGTGTTGACACAAAGCCCATAAATTGCCTCATGCTTGAGGAGGCCACACCCCTTGAAGGCCACGGCCCAGAGGGGAAAGCATAGGTACTTTGCCGTGTGCTTGTTTTAATAAGTGGTCCAACACCACATTTGAATTTATTTATTTTATGCAAATAAATATTAATACTTTAGACTTAATTATTTCATTGCTATCATAATGTGTGTAGGGACTTACCAAAGCTCGGCCATGAGGGAAGTAAAAGCACCTTGATGAGCATGGCAAAGATTACCTTATCAGGCGCACACTCCAGGCTATTAAATCCACATTCATGAGCATGGCCAAAGTTTCCTTATTTGGAGGACACGCTGATGACACCACTTAATGAGCCGTGTGATTCTGTTTTCCCCAAACAAATCCACATTTATAATCACGGCCAAAGTTACCTTATGGGGGCAACACACTAATGATACAATTTAAATGAGCCGTGTGGCAATTCAAATGATTGTTGTTTATTGTTAATAATGGACATTCAAATTGAAGACAAATGATTCAATGCCTCATCAAGACTTACCAAACTCGGCCACCCAAAGGAGTTAAGGCATTTTCAAAAGCAGCCCACATATGGAAAGCATCCAACAACTTATTAAAGACACATTGATGACTTATTCAATTCAGATCAGAATACACATGTGCTTCAAAGGCTCCATTAAAAGTGTCCAAATTCAGTCATTAAAGGAGTTAAGGCATTTTCAAAAGCAGCCCACATATGGAAAGGATCCAACAAATTATTAAATACACATTGATGACTTATTCCATTCAGATCATAATACACATGTGCTTCAAAGGATCCATTAAAAGTGTCCAAATTCAGTCATTAAAGGAGTTAAGGCTATTTCAAATCAGCCCCACGTCTACAAAGGCTTCAAGTGGCAAATCATTCACAAGTCATTGTTGCCTTTTTGAGAACAACACATTAAGGCTACAATTCATTGAGCCATGTCATTTTCCCATTGTTTTAGCTCTTTGTATTTGTAGTAATAGTGCAAATTCGAAATTGTAAGGCTGAATCAAAAACGGCCACCCATAACCTTAGCATAAGCATTGAAGTATTGTTATTATTTTCATGGGAGCTTTAGGCAGCCCACACTATATGTATTCCACGAATAAGCTTGAATAAGATACCTTGGAATTTTATGATAATTTTGCTAAGTGAGAATTCTCTCCTAGCTTCTTAGTTGAACCAAGAAAAACATAAGTTCTTATTAAAGATCCTTCTTTGTGGCGAACATCGAATTGGCTTATCAAGTATCCCTGCTTGTGGCACCCTCATCATTTCAGCTTTTCTTCATATTTCTTTTATCCTCACAATTCATATACAAAAACCACTAAACAAAAGACCAAATTTTGTTCCAACCAGAAACTACCCACGATCATCAATCCTCGACCAGGATTCTTGACTAAAACCCCAAAACCGTGACACCAAAGACCTTACACTAACCTTCCTACCAAAATTATACTTGGCCTAATTGCCATACTCATCAAAACCCCTAAACCATACACACAAAACCATATCAACAACAAATACCTACACAAACAGCCAAACACAACCCAAATTCCCCCAAGAACACCTTCCAAACAAAAACGATCGTGAAAGCATACCAACCCCCACAGGGAGGTTGTTATCAGTTAAGCACAAATAACTCCAAAACTTCTTTGTGGCTAGTTTTTAGCTCAAATAACTCCCAAAGTTGTTTGTGGCTACTTTTAAGCACAAATAACTCCAAACTTCCTTGTGGCTAGTTTTCAGCACAAATAACTCCCAAAATTGTTTGTGGCTACTTTTAAGCAAAAATAGATCCCAAATTACTTTGTGGCTAGTTTTCAGCACAAATAACTCCCAAACTTCTTTGTGGCTACTTTTAAGCACAAATAACTCCCAAACTTCTTTGTGGCTAGGTTTCAGCACAAATATGATAGCAACCTCCTTGTGGGGGTTGGTATTTCACCTTGATCGTTTTGTTTGAAGTTTACTTTTGGATGGGATGATGAATTTTTGTTGGCTGTTTTTGGGTGTTTATGTGCTTTGGGATGGCTTTGGTCATTTGGGATGTATATGGGTTGTTTTAGGCCATGGCTTTGTAGTGAATTCGGTTGGGATGTGTTTGGTTGAATGTTGGCCGAGAGTATGTGTTTTGGGGGTATAGGGATGTAGACTTTGTGTTAGGCCGAGGCTATGTGTTTTGGGAAAGGTGGCTTGTGTTTGGCCGAGGCTAGGCTTTGTTGGCTATGGAGTTTTTTTGGTTTTGGATAAAAGAAGATGATGAAGATTGAAAGGATGAAGGCGCCACAAACATGAGTTGTTTGATAAGCCTAATGAGGTTCGCCACAAACAAGGATGTTTGATAAGAACTATAAACTTGGTTCAACCAAGAACTTAGGACAAAAACTCACTAATATGTTTTGCATAAAAATCAACTTGACTTGTATTCATCATATTCAAGAGTACATATAGATGGCTAGTCTTCTAAAGGCTGCCGAATTCAAAAGCATTTACATGTGTTTTGAATTTCAAATTCATACAATTAAGACTACAAAATTAAGTGCATTATTTGGCCATAAAGCATGAGACTTAATACAAGCTAAAAATAAGGAAAGCTTGTCTCCACGTGTGGCTTGTAATCTGAATGCTTTGGGTGAGTGAATGTAGACACTTAATTCAAATGCTCCTTAAAGACTTTCCATGCTTTTTGCCTTTGCCTTGAAGCCACGGTTTGAAATCCGTTAGCTTTAGAACATGCGGCTTTGGCATTGAAGCCGAAGAGGAGAATAAGGGGGGGGGGGCTTTAACTCTTGTTTGAATTTGAAATCCCCATTTTAAATACCTTGGCCGTGTTGTATGCTGCCTTTAAGTCTTAGGCGGAAAATAAGGGCCTTGTCTTGAATACACTTTTAAATTCAAATTCCAGCCAGGACAAAGAGGTGCTCTAATGAATTTGGCACAAAACAAGGAGCAAGAACCAAGGTTGAAGAAGTGGCACCTAAACCAAGCATGAGGCGGAAAATAGGGGCTGGCCATAAAGGCCTGGCTAAGGCTGAGGCGTGTCTGGCCAGGTCAGCATGAGTCAGACTAGGCCACATGGTGTTGAAGTCAAGGCGCCTAAGGCCAGGTCACTCTGGTGATAGCAACCCGCCAAGGCCCATCAATCTAGATGACCTAGTGGGCCTATGGGGAGCCATAACTCAGGTCAGGGCCAAGAAAGCCCAAAGCACCTTTGGCCAACTTGTTCTAAGTCTTCAAGCATCACTTGGGCTAAGTGACAATATGAGGCCCATTAATTGCCTCCTTGTAGAGGATGAGCCTTTTGAAGGCCACGGCCAAGAATAGGCCTTACTTTATTTTCTTTCCTTAAGCTTTAATAAGTGGACTAACCACGTTTATTATGCCTACTATTTTAAGCATGCTTTTAGTTTTAATTAAGTTTACTAATAACCATGCTGATGTGTTTCAGCCCAAGCCATGAAAGTCCACGTCCATGCATGCTGACTAGGCCAAGGCGCCACATATTCAGCCAATTCATAAATGATGTTTCTCATGCACGGCCAAGCATAAAGCAAACAATCCACACATTCAGCTCGACTTAAATAAGGAACATTAAGGCTCGATAGAAATTTGAATCAACCATTAAGGGAGGCTTGCAACATTAAAGAGGAGTGTTAAAGCAATCCCACATCTTCCGCCTCACTTTAAAGCATGCACTTAAGGCTGAATTTCAAATTCAAATGGGACTTAAACTCACATCCCATATCTTCCGCCCACTTTAAAGAAGAATTCAAGAGCTCCAACACATGTGCTAAAACCAAGGAAAGAAATTAAAATCGTGGCATAACACATGTGCAAAAGGGACTGAAAAGCTTAATGAGGCACATGCTTGAATTCAAATTCAAACAAGAGTGAAGACACCATCCCCCCTTTTCCGCCTCGGCTTAAAGGGATTGAATGGGACAAGCATCCCACGTTTTTTTGCTTGGCTTTACTACACTCTTCATGGCTGAATCAGAATTTGAATTAACAAATGAATGAGGCACTTAATGCCATTTGCACGTGTAGTTTAAGATTGAATTAGAACATGAATGAGGCACTTAATACCATTAGTTCTTGTAATTCAATTTTCAAATTTGAATGGGAGCCTTAGATGGCCAGCCACACCTTATATGTAAGCCTTTGGCATTTGGAAAAGACAAGTTGAATTTTATGCTAAAAGCAAGTGTTAGTGAGATTTTCTCTCCTAAGTTCTTGGTTGAACCAAGAGTCAAGTTCTTATCAAACATCCTTGTTTGTGGCGAACCTCATTTGGCTTATCATACACCATTGTTTATGGCGCCTTCATCTTCTATCTTCTTCATTTTCTTTTATCCAACTAACAATCACCAAGCCTAAGCCTCGCCCTAAGCACATACTACACCATACCACCGAGACCAACAACCACCATGGCCTAAACACAAGTCCTAAATTCAATCCCAAACACTTAAGCCAATCAAACTTACCCCTCGGCCAAAACTAACCCAAACAATCCTTAATTCACTCTCTGCCAAACATCCCCAAACAAAAACCAAAACCCAACCGTAGCCTACCCAAAAGCCTAAAGCCAACCAAAACACATAAATAACCAAAACAGCTCACAAAAAGAGTCCTAAAGTGTCTTAAATCAAAGCTTCAAACAAAACGATCAAAGTAAAATACCAACCCCCACAAGGAGGTTGTTATCAAGTGGTATCAGAGCTAGCATTGTTTGAAGTGTCTTGTTGCATCATTTCCATCATTGGCCGAACCAAAGGCAACTTTGGTGCATCAAGTTCTGTCTTGGCTAAAGCCGAGACCATTACTCATATATTGTTTGAAATCTGTGTGCATGTGCAAATATTGTTGGCCAAACCAAAAGCCAACAAAAGCCTACACCAAAAAGCAAAGAAAAAGCTTGTGGCCGAGTCAAAGCCACCAAGCATCAAAAAATTTGTCTTTCTTATTTCTGTTTTGTTACCCATACTACACACCAGCCACATATACACATCCATACCCTCATAAACCCACAAAAACAATACACCAACCACAAATAACCCACAAAACCGCCCCCCCCCCCCAAACAGTTTGTGTTTTTTTAAGCCTTTTTGTTTCGCCATACAAGGTCACCTTTTTAGAATTCATTTGGTTCAATCCAGAACCCCAAGGAGAGAATGAGTGACTGAGTGAGTGAGTGAAACATATTGTGAGTACACACTAGAGAGTTGTGAGAAAATGTTTAGTACATCATCACCTACTGTGTCACCAAGGACAACGGGGTTCACTTCGGTTCTTCATGAAATTCATGAGGAATTCAGAACCCTTAAACAACAAATGGCGGAGATGCAAGTCCGACAAGAACGCCGTCAAAATAGGAGGAATTCTAGTGAAGATGACTCCTCGGGTTCAGAAGAGGAAAGGAGGAGAAGGGAAAGGAGAAATGGAGAGGAGGATCATAGGGAAAGAAGGAGAGATGACAAGTTAGAAGGAGTGCAGGTCAAAATTCCCACATTCATGGGAATGAACAATCCAGAGGCATACATGGAATGGGAAATGAAGGTAGAACAAGTGTTCGATTGCCACAACTATTCAGAAGACAAGAAGGTGAAGGTGGTTGCACTTGAGTTTAAGGAGTATGCTATGATCTGGTGGGATCAACTCCAGAAGGATAGGAGAAGGTGTGGTGCTAAACCAGTGAGCACATGGGAGGAAATGAGGACCATCATGAGGAGGAGGTTTGTGCCCCCATCTTACCATAGGGACATATACAACCAACTCCAAAGGTTGACTCAAGGGAGTAAATCTGTGGATGACTACTACAAGGAGATGGAGTTAGCCTTGTTGAGGTCCAATCTCAATGAAGACCGTGAGGCTACTATGGCACGGTTCCTTCATGGACTCAACCAGGACATTCAGGATATTGTGGAGTTGCACAATTATGTGGAACTAGAAGACTTGGTTCAGAAAGCCATAAAGGTGGAGCAACAATTGAAGAGGAGGAAGTCAAAATCCTACTCAACCAGCACCACCAAATTCGAGTCATCTAGTTGGAAGGACAATCTTAAGAAGGAAGGCACATCAACTAAGGAAGCCGTGAGCACCAACAATGGCAAAAAGGCTACGGAGGCCCCAAGCCGAAGTAGGGAGGTCAAGTGTTTTAAATTCTTGGGCCATGGGCACATTGCTTCTCAGTGTCCAACTAAGAGAACTATGGTGTTTCGGAATGGAGCAGTGGTATCCGAGTCTGAAGCCTCAAGTACAGAGGAAGAAAGTGATGAGGAGGCAAGGATGCTAGAGGGAGACTTACTCATGGTGCGAAGGCTTCTAGGAAGACAAGTCAAAGAGGATGAGGAAAGTCAACGAGAAAACATCTTCCATTCAAGATGTTTGGTGTTGGGCAATGTATGCTCATTGATTATTGATGGTGGCAGTTGTGCCAAGGTGGTGAGCACTAGGCTAGTTAACAAACTAAACCTAGTGACTAGGACCCACCCATCACCTTATCGTCTAAAATGGTTAAATGAGGTCGGAGAAATGACCGTTAACCAGCAAGCCAAGGTCCCATTTTCCGTTGGGAAATATGTGGATACCGTACTGTGTGACGTAGTCACAATGGAGGCCAGCCACATGCTATTAGGCAGGCCATGGCAGTACGATAGAAAGCCATTTATAATGGGTTTTCCAACAAGTATACGTTTGTATTTTATGATAAAAAAATCGTACTCTCACCCTTGTCCCCAAAACAAGTGAGTGAGGACCAAAAAAGGTTAAAAGAGAAAATGGATCAAGAAAAAAAGAATGATCCAAGAAAAAAAATAGAAAAAGAAAAGAAAAATAAAAAAAAGAAGAGAAAAAGATTGAAAAAAAGAAAGAGAAAGAAAAAGGTTTACTAGCCTCTCTGGGCGAAGTAAAGGGTGCTTTAATCTCAAAGCCACCTTTATATGTTCTTTATTGCAATGATTTTAAACTAACCGATTCTTCTGTTTCTAAAGAACTGTCAATCTTTGCAAAAGGTTCTTTGCAGGATAAACAAGGAATACAAGAAAACCAAAAGCAGATCCTAGTGCCCAAAGAAAATAAAAGCTGGAGGGTGTGCACGGACTCTCCGATCACCTACTGCAATCGGAAGTTGGGAGGACCTACTTTTAACCCATCCTTGTACGGTAAGGAACTGTATGCCTTGGTAAGGGCATTACAGACTTAGCAGCAATATCTGCTACCAAGAGAACTTATGCTATATAGTGACCGTGAGTCACTTAAATTTCTGAAAGGGCAAGGCAAGCTGAATAAGCGCCATGCTAGGCAGATTAAATTTTTGGAGCAATCTCCTTATGTCTCAAAGCATAAGCGGGGAAAGGCCAACATTGTGGCAAATGCGCTCCCTAGGAGACATCTGTTGCTCTCCACTCTCGAGACCAAGCTATATGGTCTCAAGTTTTCAAAGGATCCTTACTTACATCATACTGAATTTGCTAAATTAAACAAAAATTGTGTGAGTACTGTTGGGGATGGATCCCATAGGCACAAGGATGTCCTTTTCATGGAAAATCGCTTATGCGTACCGAAGAGTTCAAAGGGTAAACCACAAGGGCTTTACACGCCCCTACCCAATCTTGAACCACCATGGATTGACGTATCCATGTATTTTGAGGTGACCCTACCCATGATCCAACATGTCAAGGGTCTTAATAATGCTTATAAGATTGATATTCCGGGTGATTATGGCAATATTAGTGTCAGCTTTAATGTTGTTGATCTTCCTCTTTTTGAAACAGGTAATGAAGACCTTGATTCGAGGTCGAATTCAGTCCAAGAAGGAGGGGATGATAGCAACCCGCCAAGGCCCATCAATCTGGATGACCTAGTGGGCCTATGGAGAGCCATAACTCAGGTCAGGGCCAAGAAAGCCCAAAGCACCTTTGGCCAACTTGTGCTAAGTCTTCAAGCATCACTTGGGCTAAGTGACAATATGAGGCCCATTAATTGCCTCCTTGTAGAGGATGAGCCTTTTGAAGGCCACGGCCAACAATAGGCCTTACTTTATTTTCTTTCCTTAAGCTTTTAATAAGTGGACTAACCACGTTTATTATGCCTACTATTTTAAGTATGCTTTTAGTTTTAATTAAGTTTACTAATAACCATGCTGATGTGTTTCAGCCCAAGCCATGAAAGTCCACGTCCATGCATGCTGACTAGGCCAAGGCGCCACATATTCAGCAAATTCATAAATGATGTTTCTCATGCACGGCCAAGCATAAAGCAAACAATCCACACATTCAGCTCGACTTAAATAAGGAACATTAAGGCTAGATAGAAATTTGAATCAACCATTAAGGGAGGCTTGCAACATTAAAGAGGAGTGTTAAAGCAATCCCACATCTTCCGCCTCACTTTAAAGCATGCACTTAAGGCTGAATTTCAAATTCAAATGGGACTTAAACTCACATCCCATATCTTCCGCCCACTTTAAAGAAGAATTCAAGAGCTCCAACACATGTGCTAAAACCAAGGAAAGACATTAAAACCGTGGCATAACACATGTGCAAAAGGGACGGAAAAGCTTAATGAGGCACATGCTTGAATTCAAATTCAAACAAGAGTGAAGACACCATCCCATCTTTTCCGCCTTGGCTTAAAGGGATTGAATGGGACAAGCATCCCACGTTTTTTTGCTTGGCTTTACTACACTCTTCATGGCTGAATCAGAATTTGAATTAACAAATGAATGAGGCACTTAATGCCATTTGCACGTGTAGTTTAAGATTGAATTAGAACATGAATGAGGCACTTAATACCATTAGTTCTTCTAATTCAATTTTCAAATTCGAATGGGAGCCTTATATGGCCAGCCACACCTTATATGTAAACCTTTGGCATTTGGAAAAGACAAGTTGAATTTTATCCTAAAAGCAAGTGTTAGTGAGATTTTCTCTCCTAAGTTCTTGGTTGAACCAAGAGTCAAGTTCTTATCAAACATCCTTGTTTGTGGCGAATCTCATTTGGCTTATCAAACACCATTGTTTGTGGCGCCTTCATCTTCTATCTTCTTCATTTTCTTTTATCCAACTAACAATCACCAAGCCTAAGCCTCGGCCTAAGGACATACTACACCATACCACCGAGACCAACAACCACCATGGCCTAAACACAAGTCCTAAACTCAATCCCAAACTCTTAAGCCAATCAAACTTACCCCTCGGCCAAAACTAACCCAAACAATCCTTAATTCACTCTCGGCCAAACATCCCCAAACAAAAACCAAAACCCAACCGTAGCCTACACAAAAGCCGAAAGCCAACCAAAACACATAAACAACCAAAACAGCCCACAAAAAGAGTCCTAAAGTGCCTTAAATCAAAGCTTCAAACAAAACGATCAAAGTAAAATACCAACCCCCACAAGGAGGTTGTTATCATCTGGTCCAACGTGGCTTTGGGCTTTGGCCATTTTATTCCTGCAAATAGAAATTTAAAGCCAATGAAAATACATTAAGGCAAGTATTTAATAAAGAGCTTGTGTTCTTAAAGCCACTTATTTAAAACATAAAAATTAGCATCCAAGGTCATAAATTTCCCTTGCTTGGCCGTGGCCTTCAAGGGGAGTGTCCTCTAAGATGAGGCAAGATATGGGCCTTGTGGTGTCACTTGGCCCCATGGTTGCTTGGATGTTTATTACTAGTTGGCCCAATGTGTCTTGGGCCTTCTTAGCCCAAGCCCGAGTTATGGCTCCTCCTAGGCCCACTAGCTCATCTAGGTTGATGGGCCTTGGTGGGTTGCTATCAAAATAACTCCCAAAGTTGTTTGTGGCTACTTTTAAGCACAAATAGATCCCAAACTTCTTTGTGGCTAGTTTTCAGCACAAATAACTCCCAAACTTCGTTGTGGCTACTTTTAAGCACAAATAACTCCAAACTTCTTTGTGGCTAGTTTTCAGCTCAAATAACTCCCAAAATTGTTTGTGGCTACTTTTAAGCACAAATAACTCCCAAACTTCTTTGTGTCTAGTTTTCAGCACAAATAACTCCCAAAGTTGTTTGTGGCAACTTTTACGCACAAATAACTTCCAAACTTCTTTGTGGCTAGTTTTCAGTACAAATAACTCCCAAACTTCGTTGTGGCTACTTTTAAGCACAAATAACTCCAAACTTCTTTGTGGCTAGTTTTCAGCTCAAATAACTCCCAAAGTTTTTTGTGGCTACTTTTAAGCACAAATAACTCCCAAACTTCTTTTTGGCTAGTTTTTAGCTCAAATAACTCCCAAAGTTGTTTGTGGCTACTTTTAAGCACAAATAACTCCAAACTTATTTATGGCTAGTTTTCAGCACAAATAACTCCCAAAGTTGTTTGTGGCTACTTTTAAGCACAAATAGATCCCAAACTTCTTTGTGGCTAGTTTTCAGCACAAATAACTCCTAAACTTCTTTGTTTAAGCACAAACAACTACTTATAGCAACTCACCTAAGCCCATCAACTTGGATGATCTAATCGGCCTAGGGGGGGGCCATAACTCGGGCCTAGGCCAAGAAAGCCCAAGGCACACTTGGCCAACTTATACTGAACACCCTAGCCTCAACTGGGCCAAGTGACAACATGAGGCCTATAATGTGCCTCACCTTAGAGGACATTACCCTTGAAGGCCACGGCCATACAAGGGATGACTAAGGGTTCTTTGCATTTCTTCTTTTAAATAAGTGGCTTAGCACCACATTTAACTTTATGTTATAGCAACCCGCCAAGGGCCATCAACTTGGATGACCTAATGGGCCTAGGAGGACCCATAACTTGGTCTAGGCCAAGGAGGCCCAAGGCATACTTGGCCGACTTAAATTGAATACCCTCACATCAATTGGGCCAAGTGAGGATAGGAAGCCCACTAATTGCCTCCTTGTAGAGAACGAGCCTTTTGAAGGCTACGACCAAGAATGAGGCTTTCTTTTATTTTCTTTCTTTAAGTTATTAATAAGTGGATCACTCACGTTTATTATAGTATTTTATTTAAGCATGCTTGTTTTTGTTGGAACCACTAATAAAAATATTTCTTATGTAGGAATGCCATGGTTGCACCATTTCAGCCTAAGCCAAGAGAGAACTTGACCAAGCAGCTGACCAAGGCGCCACCTTTTCCGCCTCACACATGAAGGCCAAGTTCAATTCTGACCAAGCATGCTGACTAGGCCAAGGCGCCACCTTTTCAACCAGACCTTAAATGCTATTTTCAAACACGGCCAAGCAATCCCCTATCTTCAGCTCGGCTTAAATACATGGCATTAAGTCTGGGCACAATTTGAATCAACAAATAAATGTGGCACTTAAGGCAATCCCATACTTTCCGCCCCAGCCAACATTTCGGTCCAGCTTTATGGAAGGCTACAAACACATGGTGAAATTCAAACACAAAAGGCTGGGTATTAATGTGACCAGGCTAGCCAAGGAAATAACATTTATGGAGCCTACCATATTTTTTGCCTAATGCTTTTGACAACAACCTCCTTGTGGGGTTGGTGTTCTTTACGATTGTTTTGCTTGAAATTTGGACTTGTAATGTAAATGCGAAATTTCTAGTTGTTTTTTTGGTAATTTTGTTTTTGGGAATTCTGGTTGTTTTTGGTATTTTTGTATTTGGGGTTGTTTGTATTGTGGTTGTGTGTAAGGGTTGTGGGATTTTAGGCTGGTGCGTGGCTTGAGTCAGTCTGGGCGAGGCTGGCCTTGGGCTGACCGAGGTGCTGGAAATTCTGACCAAGGCTTTAATGTCCTGGGTAGGTTTTCTAGCTGTGAGTGAGCTAGATGATGGCAGTGGTTCGGTTTTTGGGTGTTTGGCTGTTTGGGCTTGTATTTGGTCGTGTGTGGATGGTCAAGGGGGATTAAATTAAGGGAAGATAAAAGAAGTTGGAAAAGACTTGGGAGGGAAAACACCACAAGCCTAAGCTTGATAAGTTAAAGAATTCCACCACAACAAGGATGTTGATGAGGATGATTGGAGGTACCACACCAATAAGGTGATAAGCTAAGAAAACACCACAAGACAAGCTTGATAAGTTAAGGGGGTAGGAGCAAAGCTCAAGTAAAACAACAATGTTTTTTCTCTTAAAATTCAAATCTGTCCATTCTTGTTTAACCATGGCATACATATAGTCTGGGCTGGCCTAAGGCTCCCGTGAAAATAAAATCAAGAATTCAATTCCTAAGCTAAAGCTATGGCTGGCCGTTTTGATTCAGCCTTACAATGTCAAATGAGAATTACTACTAATAACATTAAGCAAAAACCATGGAAGAGTCACACAGCTCATTTAAGTTGTGGCTTTAACGTGTTGGTCCCAATAAGGTAACAAATGAATTGCTAATGAATGTAGTAAATGCCTTGTGTGGAGGCTGGCCACATATGATTTGGTCTTGAAGTCTTGGCCTAGTTGCACACGTGGGGCTGAGTTGAATTTGACCATTGAAGTTGCCTTAATTCATTTGATGGCCAAGTTTGGAAAGTCTTTAAAAGGCCATTGAAGCACATGTTTATTCTTGATCCGAATTTGAATGTGGTCATCACTGTAGCTTTAACAATTTGAATTACCACCATTGTAGCACCTGCCATTAATTCGAATTACCACCATTAAAAATAAGCAAAACCCATGGGAGAGTCATACGGCTCATTTAAATGGCTTTAACGTGTTTGTCCCAATAAAGCAACAAATGAAATCCTAATGAATGCACAAAATGTCTTGAGTGTTGGTTGGCCATCCATGATTCAGTCTTGAATGCCTTGGTTAGATTGCACACGTGGTGTTAATGACAAATTTGGTGAATGAGGAAAGTTGTTCCTGTTTTGGAAAGTTTTCCCACTCTTCAATGATCATTCAATTGGCTGCCTCCTCATTAAAACGTGATTTGAACCATGTTTGGAAAGCAATAATTTGATTGTTCCCGAAAAGGCAATAAATTGATTGTGTCTTCAATGTGCAAATTTGTATTTAGGCTGGCTGGATTTGGAAAGTATTAATCTGGCCATTCAAGTTTTGGTGCACATGTGGGAATTGATGAATGAGGCAATTGTTCTTGTTTTGGAATTTGAATTGATTCATTAAGGCTGCCTTAACTCCTTGCTTGCCGAAATTGGAAAGTAATATCACAACCATTTAATCCTTGGTGTCCATGCTAGAAAATCTTCCACTGTCAGATTCTGATCATTTAGTTGACACGGTTGGAAAAGGCAACTCCTCAAGTGGTTGGATTAGTTTTTGGAATGGGAGCCTCAAAGTGCACATTCGAATTAGAAAGGGAGCCTCCAAGGCCAGCCCACCTATATATGTAAATGGAATAGCACTCAATAAGATAAGTTGAATTTTATGCAAAAGCAAATTGTTAGTGAGAATTCTCTCCTAAGTTCTTGGTTGAACCAAGAGTAAATTTCTTATCAAACATCCTTGTTTGTGGCGAACCTCAATTGGCTTATCAAACATTTCAGTTTGTGGCGCCTTCCACTTCAATCTTCTTCACCATTCTTTTATCCAAAACCGTGACCAAAAACAACCCAACCAACCCCAAGACTCGGCCAAACACCATTTCCCACACCTAACCGAGACACCCTTGGCCAAACACTAACCCCACCATTTCCATATACAAGCCTCGGCCAAAGACATCAATCCTCAAACCAACACCCCAAATTCATCACATTCAACCAGAAAACTCCCCAAATACATTCTCCAACCTTCAAAGCCAAAGGCCAGCCGTGACCAAACTTAAACACCCAAACTTACAACTAAAAACAGTCCTAAAGTTTCCTAAACCAAGGCTTCAAGCAAAACCATCAAAGTCAAATACCAACCCCCACAAGGAGGTTGCTATCATTATGTTATGCTCCTTTTTCTTAATAAATATTAAACGTTTTATTTTATGTTTGAATAAGTACTGATGTGTGTTTTACGTGTAGGGGCTTCTTCTATTTCAACATGTGGATGGCTGGAATGGCATGGACACATAAAGGGATTGTTAGTGCCTACCAAAATCGGCCAGCAAGGATTAAACACTTCCCAAATCCGGCCATCAAGAATTAAAACCACATTGATGATTCATTTTCAAATCATATCACCATTATTTCCACGTGCACAACTAAGCAAGGTCATTCAAGACAATCCCACATGGCCAGCCAACACTTAAGAGCCTTCATATGAATTCAAAATGTTGCCTTATTGAGGCTAACACGTTAAAGCCACTTGAATGAGCCAAATAACTATTCCATGGGTTTTGCTTGTCTTTTAATGATGGTAAACCAAATTAAAGGCATGAGCTACAAGTGGTAACAATTCAAATTGTTGAAGTTGCAATTATAACCAAATTCCATTTCAGATCAAGAATGAATATTGCATCAATTGCCTTTTTAATGACTTTCCAAACTCGGCCCAGGAGAATTAAGGCAGCTTTTAAATTCAAATCAAGAATGAATATTGCATCAATTGCCTTTTTAATAACTTTCCAAACTCGGCCCAGGAGAATTAAGGCAGCTTTTAAATTCAAATCAGCCCCACAAATTCAAAAGCAAAGCACAAGGGACCAAGCAACATGCAAGGCATTCATTAGCATTGTATTTCTTACATCATGGGAATCAACATGTTAAAGTCACGACTTCAATGAGCCTTGTGACCCTCCCTTAGTTTTTGCTTCATGTTTCTAAGTAGTATTTCGAATTTGAATTGTAAGGCCAAATCAAAACGGCCAGCCATAGTTTAATTTTGGAATTAATTTCGTATTTTATTTCATGGGAGCCTTAGGCCAGCCCACACTATATGTAAGCCACGACTGAACAAGAATAAACACCTTGGATTTATATGAAAAACGTGCTTAGTGAGAATTCTCTCCTAGCTTCTTGGTTGAACCAAGAATTATCAAATTCTTATCAAAGTTCCTACTTTGTGGCGAACAACAACCGGCTTATCGAGTAATCATACTTGTGGCGCCTTCATCACCTCAGCCTACATTCATCTTCTTTTGACTTACAAATATCTCACCTAAAAAAACCACTAAAAACAGCCCAATAATCATCCAGCCAGAAACTGCCCCAGGACAACTAAAGCCTCGACCAGAATTTCTACTTCCCTCGGTCAGAAAGCCTTGTTCCCACGGTCAGACCAAAGCCAGCCACGGTCAGGCCTGACTTATCCCACGCATCAGCCCAAATTCACACCCTCGGCCAAACACAATCCCCTTGACCCCAATCTTCCTTATATCTTCACACTCACATATTATAACCAGCCTAACCCCAAAACACATAAAAAGCCCCAAGTCAAAAACCAAAAACCATATTCCAAAAGTCTCTTCCAAAAATATCACCAAAAAGTATCATCCAAACAAAACGATCGAAAAGTAATACCAACCCCCGCAAGGAAGTTGCTATCAAGTGGTATCAGGAGCTAGCCTTTGTTTGGAGCATTTTGGTGATATTTTTGGAACTAAGCCAAGTAAAATACTTTGTGCACCATATTACTGTTTCGGGCAAAAGCCAAAATCAAAATTTTTCCATTGTTAACTTTTCTGTGTGCAGGTTCATTTTCGTGCCTACCAAGTTCTAAGAGTCAAAAAAAAAAAGTAAAAAAAAAAGAAACATAAACTGTCAAAAAAGAGTATACCCCAAACAACCACTACTACCTTGTTACCTACTGCCCATAAAACAATTGCTACCTTGTTAATCCAAAAAGCAAGGCCTTCGTTAAGAACCCTCGGTTCAATCCATAATCCAAGGAGAGAAAGAGAGTACTGAGTGACAAACACATTGAGTGAAACACTTGAGTGAAAGTGAGGAATGTCTTCTGGAAACACATCATCGCCCGCGGTTTCACCAAGAACAGAAGGCTTCACATCTCTTCTTCATGAGATATATGAAGAGTTTAGAACTCTTAAACAACAAATGGTGGACATGCAAGTCCGACAAGACCGTCAACAAAATTGGAGGCAATCTAGCCATGATGAGTCATCTGACTCAGAATCGGAACGGAGGAGAAGAAGGCGGAGGGAAAGGAGGAATGAAGAAGATAACCAAAGGGAAAGGAGGAGGGATGATCGTGTAGAAGGAGTCCAGATTAAGGTTCCCACATTTATGGGAATGAACAATCCGGAGGCATACATGGAATGGGAAATGAAGATCGAACAAATATTCGATTGCCACAATTATTCGGAGGAGAAGAAAGTAAAGGTGGCAGCATTGGAGTTCAAAGAGTATGCTATGGTCTGGTGGGATCAACTCCAGAAAGATAGGCGTAAGTGTGGTGCTCAACTCGTGAGCACATGGGAAGAAATGAGGACAATTATGAGGAAGAGGTTTGTGCCCCCATCTTATCATCGGGACATATACAACCAACTCCAAAGGTTGACTCAAGGGAGTAAATCGGTGGATGATTACTACAAGGAGATGGAGTTGGCCTTGTTGAGGTTCAACCTTAATGAAGACCGTGAGGCCACTATGGCACGGTTCCTTCATCGACTTAACCAAGACATCTAGGATATTGTGGAGCTGCACAGTTATGTGGAATTGGAGGATTTAGTGCAGAAAGCCATGAAGGTGGAACGACAACTAAAGAGGAGGAAGTCAAAATCCTACTCATCTAGCACCACCAAATTCGAGCCATCTAGTTGGAAAGACAATCCTAAGAAGGAGAGCACATCAAAAAAGGAGGTCGTGAACACCAACAATGGAAAGAAGGCCATGGAAACCACAAACCGGAGTCGGGAGGTCAAGGGCTTCAAGTGCCTAGTGCATGGACACATTGCTTCTCAATGTCCAACCCGAAGAACTATGATGATCAAAAATGGAGTGGTGGAATCGGAGTCATAAATTTCAAGCAAGGAAGAGGAGAGTGATGAGGAGGCAAAGATGCCGGAAGGTGACTTACTCATGGTCTGAAGGCTCTTGGGAAGCCAAGTCAAAGCGAATGAGGAAAGTCAGCGGAAGAACATCTTTCACACAAGATGTTTAGTTTCCGGGAACGTTTGTTCCGTAATCATTGATGGTGGCAGTTGTGCCAATGTGGTGAGCACAAGGTTAGTTTCCAAATTAAACCTAGTGACTAGGACCCACCCATCACCTTATCGGCTACAATGGTTAAGCGAAGTTGGAGAAATGGTTGTCAACCAGCAAGCTGAGGTCCCCTTTTCCATTAGGAAGTATGAGGACGTTGTATTGTGTGATGTAGTCACCATGCAGGCCAGCCACATACTACTAGGCATGCCTTGGCAATATGACCGGAAAGCCATCCATGATGGGTTTTCCAACAAGTATACCTTTGTTTTAAGGAAAAGAAAATTGTACTCTCACCGTTGTCTCCACGGCAAGTGAGTGAAGATCAAAAAAAGTTAAAAGAAAAGATGGATCAAGAAAAAAAAATGATCCAGGAAAAAAAGAAGAAAAAGAGAAAAAAAGTGAAAACACAGAAGAAAATAAAAAACAAAAGAGCAAGAGTCTTTTAGCCTCTCGGGGCAAAGTGAAGGTTGCTTTGATCTCAAAGCAACCCTAATACCTGCTTTACTGTCATGATGTTACACTAACTTCTCTCGTAATAAATGATGATCTGCCAACCTTTGTAAAGAGTCTTTTGCAGAATACACATGATGTACAGGAAAACCAAAAGCAGATTCTGGTGCCCAAGAAAAACAAAAGTTGGAGGATGTGCACGAACTATCCAATCGCTTGCTTCAATAAGAAGTTGGGAGGACCTACTTTGAACCATTCCTTGTACGGTAACGAACTGTATGCCTTGGTAAGGGCATTATAGACCTGGCAGCAATACCTGCTCCCAAAACAATTGGTGATATACAGTGACCCCGAGTCACTTAAATTTCTGAAAGGGAGAGGCAAGCAGAATAAGCGTCATGCCAATTGGGTTGAATTTCTGAAGCAATCCCCTTATGTGTTAAAGCATAAGCGGGGAAAGGCCAAACGTCTTTGTGGCTAGTTATCAGCACAAATAACTCCCAAACTAATTTGTGGCTAGTTTTCAGCAAAAATTACTCCCAAACTTCTTTGTGGATAGTTTTCAGCACAAATAACTCCCAAAGTTGTTTGTGGCTACTTTTAAGAACAGATAACTCCCAAAGTTCTTTGTGGCTAGTTTTCAGCTCAAATAACACTCAAAGTTGTTTGTGGCTACTTTTAAGCACAAATAACTCCAAACTTATTTGTGGCTAATTTTAAGCACAAAGAGATCCCAAACTTCTTTGTGGCAAGTTTTCAACAAAAATTACTCGCAAAATTCTTTGTGGCTAGTTTTCAGCTCAAATAACACTCAAAGTTGTTTGTGGCTACTTTTAAGCACAAATAACTCAAAAACTTCTTTGTGGCTAGTTTTCAGCTCAAATAACACTCAAAGTTGTTTGTGGCTACTTTTAAGCACAAATAACTCCAAACTTATTTGTTGCTAGTTTTAAGCACAAATAACTCCCAAAGTTGTTTGTGGCTACTTTTAAGCACAAATAGATCCCAAACTTCTTTGTGGCTAGTTTTCAGCACAAATAACTCCCAAAGTTGTTTGTGGCTACTTTTACGTACAAATAACTCCCAAACGTCTTTGTGGCTAGTTTTCAGCACAAATAACTCCCAAACTAATTTGTGGCTAGTTTTCAGCAAAAATTACTCCCGAACTTCTTTGTGGATAGTTTTCATCACAAATAACTCCCAAACTTCTTGGTGGCTACTTTTAAGCACAAATAACTCCCAAACTTCTTTTTGCTAGGTAAGCACATATAACACCCAAACTAATTTGTGGCTAGTGTTCAGCAAAAATTACTCCCAAACTTTTTTGTGGATAGTTTTCAGCACAAATAACTCCCAAACTTCTTTGTGGCTACTTTTAAGAACAAATAACTCCCAAACTTCTTTTTGCTAGGTTTAAGCACAAATAGATCCCAACATTCTTTGTGGCTAGTTTTCAGCACAAATAACTCCCAAAATTCTTTGTGGTGACTTTTAAGCCCAAATAACTCCCAAACATGTTGTGGCTAGTTTTCAGCAAAAATTACTCCCAAAATTCTTTGTGGCTAGTTTTCAGCTCAAATTACACCCAAATTTGTTTGTGGCTACTTTTAAGCACAAATAACTCCCAAACTTCTTTGTGGCTAGTTTTCAGCTCAAATAACACTCAAAGTTGTTTGTGGCTTCTTTTAAGCACAAATAACTCCAATCTTATTTGTTGATAGTTTTAAGCACAAATAACTCCCAAAGTTGTTTGTGGCTACTTTTAAGCACAAATAGATCCCAAACTTCTTTGTGGCTAGTTTTCAGCACAAATAACTCCCAAAATTCTTTGTGGCTACTTTGAAGCACAAATAACTCCCAAACTTCTTTGTGGCAAGTTTTCAGCAAAAATTACTCCCAAACTTGTTTGTGGGTAGTTTTCAGCACAAATAACTGTCAAACTTCTTTGTGGCTAGTTTTCAGCAAAAATTACTCCCAAACTTCTTTGTGGCTAGTTTTCAGCTCAAATAACTCCCAAAGTTGTTTGTAGTAACTTTTAGCACAAATATCTAGTTTTCAGCACAAATAACTCCCAAATTTTTTTGTGGCTATTTTTCATCACAAATTACTCTCAAACTTTTTTGTGGTTAGTTTTCAGCACAAATTACTCCAAAACTTCTTTTTGGCTAGCTTTCAGCACAACTAACTCCCAAACTTCGTTGTGGCTAGTTTTCAGCTCAAATAACTCCCAAAGTTGTTTGTGGCTAAGCACAAATAATTCCCAAACTACTTGGTCTCTAGTTTTCAGCACAAATAACACCCAAAGTTGTTTGTGGCTACTTTTACGCACAAATAACTCCCAAACTTCTTTGTGGCTAGTTTTCAGCACAAATAACTCCCCAACAAATTTGTGGCTAGTTTTTAGCAAAAATTACTCCCAAACTTCTTTGTGGATAGTTTTCAGCACATATAACTCCCAAAGTTGTTTTTGGCTAATTTTAGGCACAAATAGATCCCAAACTTCTTCGTGGCTAGTTTTCAGCACCAATAACTCCCAAACTTCTTTGTGGCTACTTTCAAGCACAAATAACTCCCAAACTTCTTTTTGCTAGGTTTCCGCATAAATAACTCCCAAAGTTGTTTGTGGCTAGTTTTCAGCTCAAATAACTCCCAAAGTTGTTTGTGGCTAAGCACAAATAGATCCCAAACTTCTTTGTGGCTAGTTTTCAGCACAAATAACTCCAAAACTTCGTTGTGGCTACTTTTAAGCACAAATAACTCCAAACTTCTTTGTGGCTAGTTTTTAGCTCAAAAAACTCCCAAACTTCTTCGTAGCTAGTTTTCAGCACAAATAACTCTCAAACTACTTTGTGGCTAGTTTTCAGCACAAATAACTCCCAAAGTTGTTTGTGGTTACTTTTAAGCACAAACAACTCCCAAACTTTTTTGAGGCTAGTTTTCAGAAGAAATAACTCTCAAAGTTGTTTGTGGCTACTTTTAAGCACACATAACTCCCAAAATTCTTTGTGGGTAGTTTTCAGCACAAATAAATCTCAAAGTTGTTTGTGGCTACTTTTACGTACAAATAACTCCCAAACTTCTTTGTGGCTAATTTTCAGCACAAATAACTCCCAAACTAATTTGTGGCTAGTTTTCAGCAAAAATTACTCCCAAACTTCTTTGTGGATAGTTTTCAGCACAAATAACTCCCAAAGTTGTTTGTGGCTACTTTTAAGCACAAATAACTCCCAAACTTCTTGGTGGCAAGTTTTCAGCAAAAATTACTCCCAAACTTGTTTGTGTACAAATGACTTTCAAACTTCTTTGTGGCTAGTTTCAAGCAAAAATTACTCCCAAACTTCTTTGTGGCTAGTTTTCAGCACAAATAACTCCAAACTTCTT
Organism: Lupinus albus; assembly: GCA_009771035.1. Classification (NCBI taxonomy): domain Eukaryota; kingdom Viridiplantae; phylum Streptophyta; class Magnoliopsida; order Fabales; family Fabaceae; genus Lupinus; species Lupinus albus. The sequence continues at coordinate 9,836,262 of CM020004.1, read as the reverse complement.
TGTCGCAAGTTTTCTGCTCAAAAAACTCCCAAACTTCTTTGTGGCTAGGTTTCAGCACAAATAACTCCCAAAATTCTTTGTGGTGACTTTTAAGCCCAAATAACTCCCAAACATGTTGTGGCTAATTTTCAGCAAAAATTACTCCCAAAATTCTTTGTGGCAAGTTTTCAGCTCAAATAAAACCCAAAGTTGTTTGTGGCTACTTTTAAGCACAAATAACTCCCAAACTTCTTTGTGGCTAGTTTTCAGCTCAAATAACACTCAAAGTTGTTTGTGGCTACTTTTAAGCACAAATAACTCCAAACTTATTTGTTGCTAGTTTTAAGCACAAATAACTCCCAAAGTTGTTTGTGGCTACTTTTAAGCACAAATAGATCCCAAACTTCTTTGTTGCTAGTTTTCAGCACAAATAACTCCCAAAATTCTTTGTGGCGACTTTTAAGCACAAATAACTCCCAAACTTCTTTGTGGCTAGTTTTCAGCACAAATAACTCCCCAACTAATTTTGGCTATGGCTAGTTTTTAGCAAAAATTACTCCCAAACTTCTTTGTGGATAGTTTTCAGCACAAATAACTCCCAAAGTTGTTTGTGGCTACTTTTAAGCACAAATAACTCCCAAACTTCTTTGTGGCAAGTTTTCAGGAAAAATTACTCCCAAACTTCTTTGTGGCTAGTTTTCAGCTCAAATAACTCCCAAAGTTCTTTGTGGCTACTTTTAAGCACAAATAACTCCCAAACTTCTTTGTGGCTAGTTTTCAGCTCAAATCACTCTCAAAGGTGTTTGTGGCTACTTTTAAGCACAAACAACTCCAAACTTATTTGTGGCTAGTTTTCAACACAATTAACTCCCAAAGTTGTTTGTGGCTACTTTTAAGCACAAATAGATCCCAAACTTCTTTGTGGCTAGTTTTCAGCACAAATTACTCCCAAACTTCGTTGTGGCTAGTTTTTCAACAAAAATTACTCCCAAAGTTGTTTGTGGGTAAGCACAAATAATTTCCAAACTACTTGGTCTCTAGTTTTCAGCACAAATAACACCCAAAGTTGTTTGTGGCTACTTTTACGCACAAATAACTCCCAAACTTCTTTGTGGCTAGTTTTCAGCACAAATAACTCCCCAACTAATTTGTGGCTAGTTTTTAGCAAAAATTACTCCCAAACTTCTTTGTGGATAGTTTTCAGCACAAATAACTCCCAAAGTTGTTTTTGGCTACTTTTAAGCACAAATAGATCCCAAACTTCTTTGTGGCTAGTTTTCAGCCCAAATGACTTTCAAACTTCTTTGTGGCTAGTTTCAAGCAAAAATTACTCCCAAACTTCTTTGTGGCTATTTTTCATCACAAATAACTCCAAACTTCTTTGTGGCAAGTTTTCTGCTCAAAAAACTCCCAAACTTCTTTGTGGCTATTTTTCAGCACAAATTACTCCCAAAGTTGTTTGTGGCTACTTTTAAGAACAAATAGATCCCAAAGTTCTTTGTGGCTAGTTTTCAGCTCAAATAACACTCAAAGTTGTTTGTGGCTACTTTTAAGCACAAATAACTCCAAACTTATTTGTGGCTAATTTTAAGCACAAAGAGATCCCAAACTTCTTTGTGGCAAGTTTTCAGCAAAAATTACTCGCAAAATTCTTTGTGGCTAGTTTTCAGCTCAAATAACACTCAAAGTTGTTTGTGGCTACTTTTAAGCACAAATAACTCACAAACTTCTTTGTGGCTAGTTTTCAGCTCAAATAACACTCAAAGTTGTTTGTGGCTACTTTTAAGCACAAATAACTCCAAACTTATTTGTTGCTAGTTTTAAGCACAAATAACTCCCAAAGTTGTTTGTGGCTACTTTTAAGCACAAATAGATCCCAAACTTCTTTGTGGCTAGTTTTCAGCACAAATAACTCCCAAAGTTGTTTGTGGCTACTTTTACGTACAAATAACTCCCAAACGTCTTTGTGGCTAGTTTTCAGCACAAATAACTCCCAAACTAATTTGTGGCTAGTTTTCAGCAAAAATTACTCCCGAACTTCTTTGTGGATAGTTTTCATCACAAATAACTCCCAAACTTCTTGGTGGCTACTTTTAAGCACAAATAACTCCCAAACTTCTTTTTGCTAGGTTTTAGCACATATAACTCCCAAACTAATTTGTGGCTAGTGTTCAGCAAAAATTACTCCCAAACTTTTTTGTGGATAGTTTTCAGCACAAATAACTCCCAAACTTCTTTGTGGCTACTTTTAAGAACAAATAACTCCCAAACTTCTTTTTGCTAGGTTTAAGCACAAATAGATCCCAAAATTCTTTGTGGCTAGTTTTCAGCACAAATAACTCCCAAAATTCTTTGTGGTGACTTTTAAGCCCAAATAACTCCCAAACATGTTGTGGCTAGTTTTCAGCAAAAATTACTCCCAAAATTCTTTGTGGCTAGTTTTCAGCTCAAATTACACCCAAAGTTGTTTGTGGCTACTTTTAAGCACAAATAACTCCCAAACTTCTTTGTGGCTAGTTTTCAGCTCAAATAACACTCAAAGTTGTTTGTGGCTACTTTTAAGCACAAATAACTCCCAAACTTCTTTGTGGCTAGTTTTAAGCACAAATAACTCCCAAAGTTGTTTGTGGCTACTTTTAAGCACAAATAGATCCCAAACTTCTTTGTGGCTAGTTTTCAGCACAAATAACTCCCAAAATTCTTTGTGGCGACTTTTAAGCACAAATAACTCCCAAACTTCTTTGTGGCTAGTTTTCAGCAAAAATTACACCCAAAATTCTTTGTGGCTAATTTTCAGCTCAAATGACTCCCAAAGTTGTTTGTGGCTACTTTGAAGCACAAATAACTCCCAAACTTCTTTGTGGCAAGTTTTCAGCAAAAATTACTCCCAAACTTGTTTGTGGGTAGTTTTCAGCACAAATAACTGTCAAACTTCTTTGTGGCTAGTTTTCAGCAAAAATTACTCCCAAACTTCTTTGTGGCTAGTTTTCAGCTCAAATAACTCCCAAAGTTGTTTGTAGTAACTTTTAGCACAAATATCTAGTTTTCAGCACAAATAACTCCCAAATTTTTTTGTGGCTATTTTTCATCACAAATTACTCTCAAACTTTTTTGTGGTTAGTTTTCAGCACAAATTACTCCAAAACTTCTTTTTGGCTAGCTTTCAGCACAACTAACTCCCAAACTTCGTTGTGGCTAGTTTTCAGCTCAAATAACTCCCAAAGTTGTTTGTGGCTAAGCCCAAATAATTCCCAAACTACTTGGTCTCTAGTTTTCAGCACAAATAACACCCAAAGTTGTTTGTGGCTACTTTTACGCACAAATAACTCCCAAACTTCTTTGTGGCTAGTTTTCAGCACAAATAACTCCCCAACAAATTTGTGGCTAGTTTTTAGCAAAAATTACTCCCAAACTTCTTTGTGGATAGTTTTCAGCACATATAACTCCCAAAGTTGTTTTTTGCTAATTTTAGGCACAAATAGATCCCAAACTTCTTCGTGGCTAGTTTTCAGCACCAATAACTCCCAAACTTCTTTGTGGCTACTTTCAAGCACAAATAACTCCCAAACTTCTTTTTGCTAGGTTTCCGCATAAATAACTCCCAAAGTTGTTTGTGGCTAGTTTTCAGCACAAATAACTCCAAAACTTCGTTGTGGCTACTTTTAAGCACAAATAACTCCAAACTTCTTTGTCGCTAGTTTTTAGCTCAAAAAACTCCCAAACTTCTTCGTGGCTAGTTTTCAGCACAAATAACTCTCAAACTACTTTGTGGCTAGTTTTCAGCACAAATAACTCCCAAAGTTGTTTGTGGCTACTTTTAAGCACAAACAACTCCCAAACTTTTTTGAGGCTAGTTTTCAGAAGAAATAACTCTCAAAGTAGTTTGTGGCTACTTTTAAGCACACATAACTCCCAAAATTCTTTGTGGGTAGTTTTCAGCACAAATAACTCCCAAAGTTGTTTGTGGCTACTTTTACGTACAAATAACTCCCAAACTTCTTTGTGGCTAGTTTTCAGCACAAATAACTCCCAAACTAATTTGTGGCTAGTTTTCAGCAAAAATTACTCCCAAACTTCTTTGTGGATAGTTTTCAGCACAAATAACTCCCAAAGTTGTTTGTGGCTACTTTTAAGCACAAATAACTCCCAAACTTCTTGGTGGCAAGTTTTCAGCAAAAATTACTCCCAAACTTGTTTGTGTACAAATGACTTTCAAACTTCTTTGTGGCTAGTTTCAAGCAAAAATTACTCCCAAACTTCTTTGTGGCTAGTTTTCAGCACAAATAACTCTCAAACTACTTTGTGGCTAGTTTTCAGCACAAATAACTCCCAAAGTTGTTTGTGGCTACTTTTAAGCACAAACAACTCCCAAACTTTTTTGAGGCTAGTTTTCAGAAGAAATAACTCTCAAAGTTGTTTGTGGCTACTTTTAAGCACACATAACTCCCAAAATTCTTTGTGGGTAGTTTTCAGCACAAATAACTCCCAAAGTTGTTTGTGTCTACTTTTAAGCACAAATAACTCCCAAACTTCTTTGTGGCTAATTTTCAGCACAAATAACTCCCAAACTAATTTGTGGCTAGTTTTCAGCAAAAATTACTCCCAAACTTCTTTGTGGATAGTTTTCAGCACAAATAACTCCCAAAGTTGTTTGTGGCTACTTTTAAGCACAAATAACTCCCAAACTTCTTGGTGGCAAGTTTTCAGCAAAAATTACTCCCAAACTTGTTTGTGTACAAATGACTTTCAAACTTCTTTGTGGCTAGTTTCAAGCAAAAATTACTCCCAAACTTCTTTGTGGCTAGTTTTCAGCACAAATAACTCCAAACTTCTTTGTGGCAAGTTTTCTGCTCAAAAAACTCCCAAACTTCTTTGTGGCTAGTTTTCAGCACAAATAACTCCCAAAATACTTTGTGGCTAGTTTTCAGCACAAATAACTCCCAAAATTCTTTGTGGCGACTTGTAAGCACAAATAACTCCCAAACTACTTTGTGGCTAGTTTTCAGCACAAAGAACTCCCAAAATTCTTTGTGGCGACTTTTAAGCACAAATAACTCCCAAACTTCTTTGTGGCTAGTTTTCATCAAAAATTACTCCCAAACTTCTTTATGGCTAGTTTTCAGCACAAATAACTCCCAAAGTTGTTTGTGGCTACTTATACGCACAAATAACTCTCAAAGTTGTTTGTGGCTACTTTTTCGCACAAATAACTCCCAAACTTCTTTGTGGCTAGTTTTCCGCACAAATAACCCCCAAAGTTGTTTGTGGCTACTTTTATGCACAAATAACTCCCAAACTTCTTTGTGACTAGTTTTCAGCAAAAATTACTCCCAAACTTCTTTGTGGCTAGTTTTAAGTACAAATAACTCCCAAAGTTGTTTGTGGCTACTTTTAAGCACAAATAGATCCCAAACTTCTTTGTGGCTAGTTTTCAGCACAAATAACTTCCTAAATTCTTTGTGGCGACTTTTAAGCACAAATAACTCCCAAACTTCTTTGTGGCTAGTTTTCACCAAAAATTACACCCAAAATTCTTTGTGGCTAATTTTCAGCTCAAATGACTCCCAAAGTTGTTTGTGGCTACTTTGAAGCACAAATAACTCCCAAACTTCTTTGTGGCAAGTTTTCAGCAATAATTACTCCCAAACTTGTTTGTGGGTAGTTTTCAGCACAAATAACTGTCAAACTTCTTTGTGGCTAGTTTTCAGCAAAAATTACTCCCAAACTTCTTTGTGGCTAGTTTTCAGCTCAAATAACTCCCAGGTTGTTTGTAGTAACTTTTAGCACAAATATCTCCCAAACTTGTTGTGGCTAGTTTTCAGCACAAATAACTCCCAAATTTCTTTGTGGCTATTTTTCATCACAAATTACTCCCAAAATTTTTTGTGGTTAGTTTTCAGTACAAATTACTCCAAAACTTCTTTTTGCCTAACTTTCAGCACAACTAACTCCCAAAGTTATTTGTGGCTACTTTTACGCACAAATAACTCCCAAACTTCTTTGTGGCTAGTTTTCAGCACAAATAACTCCCAAAGTTGTTTGTGGCTACTTTTACGTACAAATAACTCCCAAACTTCTTTGTGGCTAGTTTTCAGCGCAAGTAACTCCCAAACTAATTTGTGGCTAGTTTTCAGTAAAAATTACTCCCAAACTTCTTTGTGGATAGTTTTCAGCACAAATAACTCCCAAAGTTGTTTGTGGCTAATGTTAAGCACAAATAACTCCCAAACTTCTTTTTGGCAAGTTTTCAGCAAAAATTACTCCCATACTTGTTTATGGGTAGTTTTCAGCACAAATGACTTTCAAACTTCTTTGTGGCTAGTTTCAAGCAAAAATTACTCCCAAACTTCTTTGAGGCTAGTTTTCAGCTCAAATAACTCCCAAAGTTCTGTGTGGCTACTTTTAAGCACAAATAACTTCCAAACTTCTTTGTGGCTAGTTTTCAGCTCAAATCACTCTCAAAGTTGTTTGTGGCTACTTTTAAGCACAAATAACTCCAAACTTATTTGTGGCTAGTTTTCAACACAATTAACTCCCAATGTTGTTTGTTGCTACTTTTAAGCACAAATAGATCCCAAACTTCTTTGTGGCTAGTTTTCAGCACAAATCACTCCCAAACTTCGTTGTGGCTAGTTTTCAGCTCAAATAACTTCCAAAGTTGTTTGTGGCTAAGCACAAATAATTCCCAAACTACTTGGTCTCTAGTTTTCAGCACAAATAACACCCAAAGTTGTTTGTGGCTACTTTTACGCACAAATAACTCCCAAACTTCTTTGTGGCTAGTTTTCAGCACAAATAACTCTCCAACTAATTTGTGGCTAGTTTTTAGCAAAAATTACTCCCAAACTTCTTTGTGGATAGTTTTCAGCACAAATAACTCCCAAAGTTGTTTTTGGCTACTTTTAAGCACAAATAGATCCCAAACTTCTTCGTGGCTAGTTTTCAGCACCAATAACTCCCAAACTTCTTTGTGGCTACTTTTAAGCACAAATAACTCCCAAACTTCTTTTGGCTAGGTTTCCACATAAATAACTCCCAAAGTTGTTTGTGGCTAGTTTTCAGCTCAAATAACTCCCAAAGTTGTTTGTGGCTAAGCACAAATAGATCCCAAACTTCTTTATGGCTAGTTTTCAGCACAAATAACTCCAAAACTTCATTGTGGCTACTTTTAAGCACAAATAACTCCAAACTTCTTTGTGGCTAGTTTTCAGCTCAAAAAACTCCCAAACTTCTTTGTGGCTAGTTTTCAGCACAAATAACTCCCAAACTACTTTGTGGCTAGTTTTCAGCACAAATAACTCCCAAAGTTGTTTGTGGCTAATTTTAAGCACAAACAACTCCCAAACTTTTTTGAGGCTAGTTTTCAGAAGAAATAACTCTCAAAGTTGTTTGTGGCTACTTTTAAGCACACATAACTCCCAAACTTCTTTGTGGGTAGTTTTCAGCACAAATAACTCCCAAAGTTGTTTGTGGCTACTTTTACGTACAAATAACTCCCAAACTTCTTTGTGGCTAGTTTTCAGCACAAATAACTCCCAAACTAATTTGTGGCTAGTTTTCAGCAAAAATTACTCCCAAACTTCTTTGTGGATAGTTTTCAGCACAAATAACTCCCAAAGTTGTTTGTGGCTACTTTTAAGCACAAATAACTCCCAAACTTCTTTGTGGCAAGTTTTCAGCAAAAATTAATCCCAAACTTGTTTGTGGGTAGTTTTCAACACAAATGACTTTCAAACTTCTTTGTGGCTAGTTTCAAGCAAAAATTACTCCCAAACTTCTTTGTGGCTAGTTTTCAGCACAAATAACTCCAAACTTCTTTGTGGCAAGTTTTCTGCTCAAAAAACTCCCAAACTTCTTTGTGGCTAGTTTTCAGCACAAATAACTCCCAAAATACTTTGTGGCTAGTTTTCAGCACAAATAACTTCCAAAATTCTTTGTGGCGACTTTAAAGCACAAATAACTCCCAAACTACTTTGTGGCTAGTTTTCAGCACAAAGAACTCCCAAAATTCTTTGTGGCGACTTTTAAGCACAAATAACTCCCAAACTTCTTTGTGGCTAGTTTTCATCAAAAATTACTCCCAAACTTCTTTGTGGCTAGTTTTCAGCACAAATAACTCCCAAAGTTGTTTGTGGCTACTTATACGCACAAATAACTCCCAAAGTTGTTTGTGGCTACTTTTACGCACAAATAACTCCCAAACTTCTTTGTGGCTAGTTTTCCGCACAAATAACCCCCAAAGTTGTTTGTGGCTACTTTTATGCACAAATAACTCCCAAACTTCGTTGTGGCTAGTTTTCAGCACAAATAACTCCCAAAATTCTTTGTGACTAGTTTTCAATAAAAATTACTCCCAAACTTCTTTATGGCTAGTTTTCAGCACAAATAACTCCCAAAGTTGTGATGACAACCTCTAGGGGTGGTTGCCTTTTTGTTATCAAACTTTGATTTGATTTGTTGTAAGGATCGTGTCTTGTTGTTTGAAAGCCTCTTTTTTGTTTACTTTGCCTTTCTTTGACTTGTTTCTTGCTTTACTTGTGAATTCTTGTTTGTTGAATTCTTGGTGTTGTAAAAAAAAACGAAATTGTGGGCTATGTTTGGGAAATTTGTATGGGGGGACGTGTATGGAATTGTAATGTGGGTGGTTTGATTATTTGGTTAAGTATTTTTAGGAAGATGGGCGGGGGTATGAAGGGTGATGGCGCCACAAACACAATGTGTTTGATAAGCCTGCGAAGTTCGCCACAAGAATGGAATTCTTGATAAGAACAAAACCTTGGCTCAGCCAAGAAGCTAGGAGAATACTCACTAACAAGGAAATTAATCCAAATAAAAACTCAAACTCAAACTGTTTTATTCCATGTGTTTCATCACATATATATAGGGAAATAAATTGCAAAAGAAAAAGATTGACTTAGCCTAATTATGCCATGTGGCTTACAAAAGATTTGATCACATTAATCCAAATTCTAGGGATAATATCCTTGGCTGATTCAGCATGATCTTTAAAATATATTCTTCAAGATTAGGAAGATTGGTTGTTAGGGATCTTCAACAAATCTTTGTCATATCTAAAAGATATTTTTCAAGATTTAGCAAGATTGGTTGTTATGGATCTTCAACAAATCTTTGTAATCTTTAAAAGATATTCTCCAATATTAGCAAGATTGGTTGTTATGGATCTTCAACAAATCTTTGTAATCTTCAAATAATATTCTTTATCAATTGTAACTGAAAATGGTGCGCCAATATTGCATTATGTTAGTTTCCTAGGGGTTGTCCATCAAATCGTAGGGCACCCCCCCCTTGTCTACTATCATTCCCTCCTTCTTGAAGAAGATTTGTCCTCAAATCTTAAGGCTTCGTGTATTTCAATCCAAGGCAAACTTTGACAAGCACTTTATTTATTCTACTTGTTTGTCCTTTGGAAGGACCTATTCTCCTACTGCTATGTTCGATCCAAACCTCCTGGATCAAACACACGCCTCACAAAGCCACCTTTGATATCTCCTTCTTGACTTTTCCCTTCGTCTTGCTTTATCAAGCTACTTCTTGGACCACCATGTAACTTTAAAAATATACAATTAGAATCCACAAAAACATTAGAAATATTAGTTCGAAAAAAATGTAATGATGCATGGTGACTTGATATGGTATTCAAAAGCTTTTTCCTTAAAGGATGTAATGTTTGGCTCAGAAACATATTTTCATTTGGCTCCATGGTAGAAATCCTAAACGGAGTCACACTAACTACAAAGTAATGAAAATTCCTATCTAAGCAATTTATATTGGGTTTTACTAACAAGGCTGAGGTAGGCTTCTTGTTCTCAAGGAGTTCATTCCACTCGTTTCCCCTGGTCTTAGGATAATGACATTGACTAAGTTGTTGATCACTACTATGCAAAGGCCAATCATTTCCTAATCTATTCTTGAAGCACATATATTCAGAATTTATTGGGTTTTCAAGACATGGTTGGAAAATCTTTGATGGGTCTGGGATGGGTTCCATTGTTTCAAATTCCTCTATTGGTTGTAAAATTTGAGGGGTATGCTTAGAAATTTCATGAATACCATTATGCACAAGAGTTTCATCAAGAAAGTTGAATTCTACGCAAAGTTCCTCACTTTTATTTTCACTCAAAGTGTGTTCACTCAAAGTGTTTTCCTTAACCTCTCTTTGCTTTTCACTCAACTCTTTCTTCTCAACAAGTGTTTCACTCATGTTTTTTTTTGTTTCACTCCTCTCATGCTTTCTTTCTCTCCTTGTGGTATCATATTTTTCTAACACCCTCTTGAGCTCCTTAGAGATATCTGATTGCTCGAACTTTTTTTGTATGAACTTGGGTCTGCTTTGCAATTTGTAGGGATTGCCCTTCTTATAGGAATTTGGGGCATATCTCCTTCTCATCACATCCTTCATGTCCTCCCAAGTGTCAATTAGTTTGGCACCACAACTTCTCCTATCTTTCTGGTACTGGTCCCACCACACCATGGCATATTCTTTGAATTCTGAAGCTGCCACTTTCACTTTCTTTTCCTTGCTATAGTTGTGGTACTCAAAAAGTTGCTCTATTTTGAGTTCCCATTTCAAATATGCCTCCGGATTGTTCAAGCCCACAAATTGTGGAACTTTTACTTTGACACTCTCCACATGTGTCTCTTCTCGCCTCATTCCTCCATGATCCTCAGTCCTTGGATCACCATCATCATGTCTCTCCCTCCTACGCCTCCTTCTCCTTCTATGCTCATGGTCTCTAGATTCTCCCTCAATTCTGATTTGATCAATTCGCCGTTGAAGGGCTTCGAATCGATTATTCATCATGGCATAGAGTGCTGCAGTCCTTGGGGACAAGGGTGGATTTTGATTCTCTGGATTTGACATGGTGGCTTTCAATTAAAGACTAAGCTCTAATGACCACTTGATGACAACCTCTAGGGGTGGTTGCCTTTTTGTTATCAAACTTTGATTTGATTTGTTGTAAAGACCGTGTCTTGTTGTTTGAAAGCCTCTTCGTTGTTTGCCTTGCCTTTCTTTGGCTTGTTTCTTGCTTTACTTGTGAATTCTTGATTGTTGACTTCTTGGTGTTGAAAAAAAAAACGAATTTGTGGCTATGTTGGGGAAATTTGTATGGGGGACGTGTATGGAATTGTAGTGTGGGTGGTTTGATTATTTGGTTAAATGTTTTTAGGAAGATGGGCGGGGGTATGAAGCGTGATGGCGCCACAAACACAATGTGTTTGATAAGCCTGCGAAGTTCGCCACAAGAATGGAATTCTTGATAAGAACAAAACCTTGGCTCTGCCAAGAAGCTAGGAGAATACTCACTAACAAGGAAATTAATCCAAATAAAAACTCAAACTCAAAATGTTTTATTCCATGTGTTTCATCACATATATATAGGGAAATAAATTGCAAAAGAAAAAGATTGACTTAGCCTAATTATGCCATGTGGCTTACAAAAGATTTGATCACATTAATCCAAATTCTAGGGATAATATCCTTGGCTGATTCAGCATGATCTTTAAAATATATTCTTCAAGATTAGGAAGATTGGTTGTTACGGATCTTCAACAAATCTTTGTCATATCTAAAAGATATTTTTTCAAGATTTAGCAAGATTGGTTGTTATGGATCTTCAACAAATCTTTGTAATCTTTAAAAGATATTCTCCAATATTAGCAAGATTGGTTGTTATGGATCTTCAACAAATCTTTGTAATCTTCAAATAATATTCTTTATCAATTGTAACTGAAAATGGTGCGCCAATATTGCATTATGTTAGTTTCCTAGGGGTTGTCCATCAAATCGTAGGGCACCCCCCCTTGTCTGCTATCAAGTTGTTTGTGGCTACTTTTATGCACAAATAACTCCCAAAGTTCTTTGTGTCTAGTTTTCAGCTCAAATAACACTCAAAGTTGTTTGTGGCTACTTTTAAGCACAAATAACTCCAAACTTATTTGTGGCTAATTTTAAGCACAAATAACTCCCAAAGTTGTTTTTGGCTACTTTTAAGCACAAAGAGATCCCAAACTTCTTTGTGGCATGTTTTCAGCAAAAATTACTCGCAAAATTCTTTGTGGCTAGTTTTCAGCTCAAATAACACCCAAAGTTGTTTGTGGCTACTTTTAAGCACAAATAACTCACAAACTTTTTTGTGGCTAGTTTTCAGCTCAAATAACACTCAAAGTTGTTTGTGGCTACTATTAAGCACAAATAACTCCAAACTTATTTGTTGCTAGTTTTAAGCACAAATAACTCCCAAAGTTGTTTGTGGCTACTTTTAAGCACAAATAGATCCCAAACTTTTTGGTGGCTAGTTTTCAGCACAAATAACTCCCAAAGTTGTTTGTGGCTACTTTTAAGCACAAATAACTCCCAAACTTCTTTGTGGCTAGTTTTCAGCTCAAATAACACTCAAAGTTGTTTGTGGCTACTTTTAAGCACAAATAACTCCAAACTTATTTGTTGCTAGTTTTAAGCACAAATAACTCCCAAAGTTGTTTGTGGCTACTTTTAAGCACAAATAGATCCCAAACTTCTTTGTTGCTAGTTTTCAGCACAAATAACTCCCAAAATTCTTTGTGGCGACTTTTAAGCACAAATAACTCCCAAACTTCTTTGTGGCTAGTTTTCAGCACAAATAACTCCCCAACTAATTTTGGCTATGGCTAGTTTTTAGCAAAAATTACTCCCAAACTTCTTTGTGGATAGTTTTCAGCACAAATAACTCCCAAAGTTGTTTGTGGCCACTTTTAAGCACAAATAACTCCCAAACTTCTTTGTGGCAAGTTTTCAGGAAAAATTACTCCCAAACTTCTTTGTGGCTAGTTTTCACCTCAAATAACTCCCAAAGTTCTTTGTGGCTACTTTTAAGCACAAATAACTCCCAAACTTCTTTGTGGCTAGTTTTCAGCTCAAATCACTCTCAAAGGTGTTTGTGGCTACTTTTAAGCACAAACAACTCCAAACTTATTTGTGGCTAGTTTTCAACACAATTAACTCCCAAAGTTGTTTGTGGCTACTTTTAAGCACAAATAGATCCCAAACTTCTTTGTGGCTAGTTTTCAGCACAAATTACTCCCAAACTTCGTTGTGGCTAGTTTTTCAACAAAAATTACTCCCAAAGTTGTTTGTGGCCAAGCACAAATAATTTCCAAACTACTTGGTCTCTAGTTTTCAGCACAAATAACACCCAAAGTTGTTTGTGGCTACTTTTACGCACAAATAACTCCCAAACTTCTTTGTGGCTAGTTTTCAGCACAAATAACTCCCCAACTAATTTGTGGCTAGTTTTTAGCAAAAATTACTCCCAAACTTCTTTGTGGATAGTTTTCAGCACAAATAACTCCCAAAGTTGTTTTTGGCTACTTTTAAGCACAAATAGATCCCAAACTTCTTTGTGGCTAGTTTTCAGCACAAATGACTTTCAAACTTCTTTGTGGCTAGTTTCAAGCAAAAATTACTCCCAAACTTCTTTGTGGCTAGTTTTCATCACAAATAACTCCAAACTTCTTTGTGGCAAGTTTTCTGCTCAAAAAACTCCCAAACTTCTTTGTGGCTATTTTTCAGCACAAATTACTCCCAAAGTTGTTTGTGGCTACTTTTAAGCACAAATAGATCCCAAACTTCTTTGTGGCTAGTTTTCAGCACAAATAACTCCCAAAGTTGTTTGTGGCTACTTTTACGCACAAATAACTCCCAAACTTCTTTGTGGCTACTTTTCAGCACAAATAACTCCCAAACTTCTTTGTGGCTAGTTTTCAGCAAAAATTACTCCCAAACATCTTTGTGGCTAGTTTTCAGCACAAATAACTCCCAAAGTTGTTTGTAGTAACTTTTAAGCACAAATAACTCCTAAACTTGTTGTGGCTAGTTTTCAGCACAAATAACTCCCAAACTTCTTTGTGGTTATTTTTCAGCACAAATTACTCCCAAACTTCTTTGTGGGTAGTTTTCAGCACAAATTACTCCCAAACTTCTTTGTGGCTATCTTTCAGCACAATTAACTCCCAAACTTCTTTGTGGCTAGTTTTCAGCTCAAATAACTCCCAAAGTTGTTTGTGGCTAAGCACAAATAACTCCCAAACTTCTTTGTCTCTAGTTTTCAGCACAAATAACACCCAAAGTTGTTTGTGGCTACTTTTACGCACAAATTACTACCAAACTTCTTTGTGGCTAGTTTTCAGCACAAATGACTCCCCAGCTAATTTTGATAGCAACCTCCTTGTGGGGGTTGGTATGCTTTCACGATCGTTTTTGTTTGGAAAATGTTTTTGGTGGAATTTGGGTTGTGTATGGTTGTTTGTTTGGATATTGTGTTTTTGATGTGATTTTGTGTATGGCTTTGGGGAATTTTATGTAGGGTGGGATTAGACGGGATGTATATGAGTGAGTTAGATGATGTAGGGAAAGTTGGCTCAAAGGAATTGTGTTTGGCCGAGGGTGAGGAAATTGGGATGGTGCGTGGTGCAAGTCAGCCTGACCGTGGCTGGCTTTGGTCTGGCCGAGGGAAAATAGAATTCTGGCCGAGGCTTGGTATCCTGGGTAGTTCGTGGCTGATATGTAAGGGCTGTTTTTAGTGGTTATTTTATGTGAGATTTTTGTAGGATAAAAGAAGGGTGGAAGTAGGCTGAGTTGATGAAGGCGCCACACGTATGATTACTTGATAAGCCGATTGTTGTTCGCCACAAAGTAGGAACTTTGAAAAGAACTTTTGATTTCTTGGTTCAACCAAGAAGCTAGGAGAGAATTCTCACTAAGAACTTTTTTCATAAATATCCAAGGTGTCTTATTCAATTGTGTGTTTCAAGTACATATAGTGAGGGCTGGCCTAAGGCTCCCTTGTGACTCAAACCGTGACTTAATTGCCTAGGATAAGACTTGGCTGGCCGTTTTGATTCAGCCTTACATTGCCTTTGAGAAATTTGAATTACAATTTATCACTTAGCAAATAACTAGGGCTGACATGAATCAGCCTCTTAAAATACAATTGAAATTCATTTACACAATAAGAAAAAGAAAAGGGACGAGTTTCATGGAGCATTTATGTTGAAACTTCATGTGTTCTTCCTTTTAGTGCCATTGCCATGAGTTCTCTTTGCCTTTGTTCTTGCACACGTGGGATGACCTCAAGGTAATTTGAATTGATGAAATAAAGTGGTTTTAATCCTTTGGTAGCCGAGTATGGAAAGAGCTTTAACTTTGTTGGCCACGTTTTTGGTGAGTCATTATGTTGGCCAGATTTGCATTTTGAATTTGTGATCGATGTAAGGCAACAATTAATTGTTTCCCTAACTGCCAGAATTTGACTTGGCCCCTTTTTAATGTGGTGCACTCCCAAAAAGGCAACAAATAACACGGAATTAGTATATGGAAAGGCTGGACTTTGCTGGCCACGGCTTGGGGAAAGTAATTTAATTTGGCTGATCCCAATAAGGCAACTCCAAGGATTTGCTATTACTTGCCCAATCTGAATGTGATTCATCAATTGAATGTGATTCATCAATTGAATGTATTCTCAAAGAGGCAACAAAGTGTAATGCGCCTATTCATCAACGTGGTAATAGTGTGTTTTCTTGATAAGGCAAGTCTTGCCACGCCCACAAATGATTAATGCCCTCATAGCCAAGTTTGGTAAGCTTTAATCCACGCCCAAGCTTACTTTGATCCTACAGTTGGTCTTTGTTAAGGTTCCTACACAATGAGTTCATATTAATATGAATTCAATTATTTCATAAAATTTAAAGCAAGAATTAAGACAAGCATTTATTTTACATAAATTAAATGTAGTCGTGGTTTTAAGACCACTTATTAAATAAACACAATGAAACTCTTTATTCCTTTCCCTCTAGGACGTAGCCATCAAGGGATGTTGCCTCAAGCATAAGGCAGTTTATGGGCCTCATGTGATCACTTGGCCCAATTGAAGTGTTGATACTTAGTATTAGTTGACCAAGAGTGCCTCGGGCTTTCTTGGCCTTAGCCCGAGTCATGGGCCCTCCTAGGCCCATTAGTTCATCCAAGTTGATTGATTTGGGCGAGTCTTCATCATCCCCTCCTTCTTGGACTGAATTCGACCTCGAATCAAGGTCTTCTTCACCTGTTTCAAACAAAGAAATGTCAGCAACATTAAAGCAGGCACTAATATTGCCATAATCATTTGGTATATCGATTTTATAAGCATTATTGTTGATTCTTTCTAGGACCTTGAAACGTCCGTCCCCTCTAGCTTGAAGTTTAGACTTCCGTTGGGAGGGGAACCTCTCTTTTCTCATATGAACCCAGACTAGATCTCCAGGTTCAAAGATGACCTCTCTTCTACCCTTGTTGGCTTGATTAGCATAGCCCTCATTTCGCTTTTCAATCTTGGCCTTTACTTGTTCATGAAGTCGTTTTATGTATTCAGGTTTGGCCTTGCCATCCTTATGTTTTAGGGTAGTAGAATCATCTAGAGGTAGTAAGTCCAGCGGGGTCAAAGGATTGAACCCATATACTACCTCAAAAGGAGAGCAACTGGTGTTGCTATGAATGCTTCTATTATAAGCAAACTCTACATGGGGTAGGCTATCTTCCCATGCCTTGATATTCTTTTTAAGGACTGTCCTTAAGAGTGTGGACAATACTCTGTTGACCACTTTAGTTTGGCCATCTCTTTGTGGATGGCAGGTAGTGGAGAATAGGAGTTTAGTCCCAATTTTACCCCAAAGGGTCCTCCAAAAGTGACTAAGGAACTTGGTGTTCCTATCACTTACAATGCTCCTAGGTAAACCATGGAGTCTTACAATCTCTTTGAAAAAGAGATCAGCGACGTGACAAGCGTCATCAACCTTCTTACAGGGTATGAAGTGGGCCATTTTGGAAAAACGGTCCACTACGACAAAGATAGAATCCTTGTCGTTTCGAGTCCTGGGTAAAGCCACAACGAAGTCCATGGATATGTCTACCCATGGTGAGTCTGGTACAGGAAAGGGCATGTAAAGCCCATGTGGCATTCCCCTAGATTTGGCCCGTTTGCAGATTAGACACTGCACATAGTGTTTTCGTACATCCCTTTTCATTTTGGGCCAATAAAAATGTTCCTTGAGCATGTCAAGGGTTTTAGGGATTCCAAAGTGTCCCATCAACCCTCCCTCATGAGATTCCTTAACAAGCAAATCTCGAATTGAGCTCTTAGGCACGCACAGACGATTTTCCTTGAAAAGGAAACCTTCGTGCCTATAGTATCCATTAACAGCAGTACTCACGCATTTATCAAATATTTCAGAAAAATCAAGATCATGTAAGTACATTTCTTTTAGAAATTCTAGACCATACAGTTTGATCTCGAGGGTGGAGAGCAGAATATGCCTCCTAGACAGAGCATCGACCACAATGTTGTTCTTTCCTTCCTTATGCTTTAACACATAAGAAAACTGCTCTAAAAACTCAACCCATTTGGCATGACGCTTGTTAAGCTTTCCCTGCCCTTTTAAATACTTTAGTGACTCATGGTCACTATGTATTACAAACTCCTTAGGCAGCAAGTAATGCTGCCAAGTCTGTAATGCCCTTACCAAGGCATACAGTTCTTTGTCATAGGTGGAGTAATTCAAAGTAGGTCCTCCAAGCTTCTCACTGAAATAGGCTACGGGGTGTCCTTCCTACAATAAAACAGCTCCAATACCTACGTTAGAAGCATCACATTCTATCTCAAAAGATTTAGCAAAATTTGGTAAGGATAGAACATGTGCATTAGTTAATCTTTCTTTAAGCCTCTGAAAGGCTTCTTCTTGTTTTTCACCCCATTTAAAACCGACATTCTTTTTAACCACCTCGTTAAGGGGTGCAGCGATAGTGCTGAAGTCTTTAACGAACCTTGTATAGAAGCTAGCCAACCCATGGAAGCTTCTTACATCGGTTATAGTCATAGAGGTAGGCCAGTCCTGGATGGCCTTGATCTTTTCTTGGTCCACATGGACCCCCTTGGCGTTTATAAGAAAACCCAAGAATATGACATGATCCACGCAAAAGGAACACTTCTCGAAATTTGCATAGAGCTTTTCAGCTCTTAGCACCAGTAAAACACTCCTAAGGTGTTCATAATGTTTTGTTTCATTTTTGCTATAAATTAATATGTCGTCAAAGTAGACGACAACAAATTTGCCCAAAAATTCTTTAAGCACGTGGTTCATTAACCGCATAAAAGTGCTCGGGGCATTTGTTAGCCCGAAGGGCATAACTAGCCATTCATATAGCCCCGATTTAGTTTTCAAAGCGGTTTTCCACTCATCCCCTTCCTTTATTCTTATTTGGTGATATCTGCTTTTTAAGTCAATTTTAGAAAAGATACATGCACCAAATAAATCATCAAGTAAATCATCTAATCTAGGTATGGGATGGCGATACTTTACAGTGATATTGTTGATGGCCCGACAGTCCGTGCACATCCTCCAGCTTCCATTTTTCTTAGGCACCAGAATTACAGGTACAGCACAAGGACTAATGCTCTGTTGTACCCAGCCCTTTTCCATCAGCTCATCGATTTTTTTCTGGATTTCTTGGGTGTTATGGGGGTTGCTCCGATAGGCAGGCCTATTGGGCAAAGAGGCCCCTGGGATGAGATCGATGTGGTGTTCAATTCCCCTCAAGGGTGGAAGACCACGTGGTACTTCCTTGGGGAACACATCGTTGAATTCCTTCAGAAACCCCTTAACAAAAGGTGGTAACTCCTCAACTGCAACAAAAGCTGTTAGTACAAAATCATTGCAATATAATAAGTATAAGAGTTGCTTTGAATCCAAAGCACCCTTTATTTCGCCCCGAGAGGCTAACAGACTTTTCTTTTTTTCTTTCTTTTTCTCTTTTTTCTCTTTTTCTTCATTTTTTTCATTCTTTTTTTCTGGATCTTCTTCTTTTTTTTTCTTTTCTTTCTCGATCCATTTTTTATTTCAATATTCTTTGATCTTCACTCACTTGTCTTGGAGACCAGGGTGTAAGTACAATTTTCTTTTCCTTAAAGACAAAGGTATACTTATTGGAAAACCCATCATGGATGGCTTTCCGATCGTACTGCCATGGCCTGTCTAATAGCATGTGGCTAGCCTCCATAGTGACTACGTCACACAGTACGATGTCCTCATATTTTCCAATGGAAAATGGGACCTCAGCTTGAAGGTTAACGGTCATCTCTCTGACCTCGCTTAACCATTGTAGCCGGTAGGGTGATGGGTGGGTCCTAGTCACTAGGTCTAGTTGTTTAACTGTCCTAGTGCTCACCACAATGGCACAGCTGCCACCATCGATAATCATTGAACATACATTTCCCTTATCCTATCCTATCATATCCATCCGACCTATCCGAAGCCATCTGGAGCCTGAGCCAGTGCCGACCGAGCCGAGCCGAACGAGCCGAGTCGAGGGCTAGCCTAGCAGAGCCGAGCCGAGCCTAGCAGAGCCATCAGCCCGCGCCTATCCGCCTACCACCACCTACCTAAACCAATAGCCGATCTAACCTAGCAGAGACGGATTCAGGCCTATCCTATTCTATCCTATCCTATCCTATCCTATCCTATCCTATCCTATCCTATCCTATCCTATCCTATCCTATCCTATCCTATACTATCCTATCCTATCCTATCCAATCATATCCTATCCTATCCTATCCTATCCTATCCTATCCTATCCTATCCTACCCTATCTTATCTTATCCTATCCTATCCTATCCTATCCTATCATATCCTATCCTATCCTATCCTATCACATCCTATCCTATCCTATCCTATCCATTCCTATCATATCATATCCTATCCTATCCTATCCTATCATATGCTACCCTATCATATCCTATCGTATCCTATCCTTTCATATCCTCTCCTATCCTATCCAATCCTATCCTATCCTATCCTATCTAATCCTATCCTACCCTATCCTATCCTATCCTATCCTATCCTATCCTATCCTATCATATCCTCTCCTATCCTATCCTATCCATTCCTATCATATCCTATCCTATCCTATCCTATCCTATCCTATCCTATCATATCCTATCATATTCTATCCTATAATATCCTATCCTATCATATCCTATCGTATCCTATCCTTTCATATCCTCTCCTATCCTATCCCATCCTATCCTATCATATCCTACACTATCCTATCCTATCCTATCCTATCCTATCCTATCCTATCCTATCCTATCCTATTCTATCCTATCCTATCCTATCCTATCCTATCATATCCATTCCTATCATATCCTATCCTATCCTATCCAATTCTATCCTATCCTATCATATTCTATCCTATCATATCGTATCGTATCCTATCCTTTCATATCCTCTCCTATCATATCCACTCCTATCCTATCATATCTTACACTATCCTATCCTATCCTATCCTATCCTGTCCTATCCTATCCTATCCTATCCTGTCCTATCCTATCCTATCCTATCCTATCATATCCTATCCTATCCTATCCTATCCTATCCTATCCTATCCTATCCTATCCTATCCTATCCTATCATATCCTCTCCTATCCTATCCAATCCTATCCTATCCTATCTTATCCTATCCTATCCTCTCCTATCCTATCCTATCATATCCTATCCTATCCTATCCTCTCCTATCCTATCCTATCATATCCTATCCTATCCTATCCTATCCTATCCTATCCTATCATATCCTATCCTATCCTATCCTATCTTATCTTATCCTATCCTATCCTATCCTCTCCTATCCTATCCTATCCATTCCTATCATATCCTATCCTATCCTATCCTATCCTATCCTATCATATTCTATCCTATCATATCCTATCGTATCCTATCCTTTCATATCATCTCCTATCCTATCCCATCCTATCCTATCATATCCTCTCCTATCCTATCCTATCCTATCATATCCTCTCCTATCCTATCCTATCCATTCCTATCCTATCCATTCCTACCATATCCTATCATATCCTATCCTATCCTATCCTATCCTATCCTATCATATTCTATCCTATCGTATCCTATCCTTTCATATCATCTCCTATCCTATCCCATCCTATCCTATCATATCCTATCCTATCCTATCCTATCCTATCCTATCCTATCCTCTCCTATCCTATCCTATCCAATCCTATCTATCCAATCTTATCCTATCATATCCTATCCTATCCTATACTAACCAATCCTATCCAATCCTATCCTATCCTATCCTATCCTATCCTATCCTATCCTATCCTATGCTATCCTATCCTATCCTATCCTATCCTATCCTATCCTATCCTATCCTATCCTATCCTATCCTATCCTATCTTATATTATCCTACCCTACCCTATCTTATCCTATCCTATCCTATCCTATCCTATCCTATCCTATCCTATCCTATCCTATCCTATCCTATCCTATCCTATCCTATCTTATACTATCCTACCCTACCCTATCCTATCCTACTCTATGATACCTTATCCTATCCTATCCTATCCTATCCTATCCTATCCTATCCTATCCAATCCTATCCTATCCTATCGTATCCTATCCTATCCTATCCTATCGTATCCTATCCTATCCTATCATATCCTATCCTATCCTATCCTATCATATCTATCCTATCCTATCCTATCCTATCCATTCCTATCATATCCTATCCTATCCTATCCTATCCTATCATATTTTACCCTATCATATCCTATCGTATCCTATCCTTTCATATCCTCTCCTATCCTATCCAATTCCTATCCTATAATATCCTACACTATCCTATCCTATCCTATCCTCTCCTATAATATCAAATAACTCCCAAAGTTTTTTGTGGCTACTTTTAAGCACAAATAACTCCAAACTTCTTTGAGGCTTTTTTTCAGCACGAATTACTCCCAAACTTCTTTGTGGTTAGTTTTCAGCACAAACAACTCCCAAATTTCTTTGTGGCGACTTTTAAGCACAAATAACTCCCAAACTTCTTTGTGGCTAGTTTTCAGCACAAATAACTCCAAAATTCTTCGTGGCTAGTTTTTAGCTAAAATAACTCCCAAAGTTGTTTGTGGCTACTTTTTTAAGCACAAATAGATCCCAAACATTTTTGTGGCGAGTTTTCAGCACAAATAACTCCCAAACTTCGTTGTGGCTACTTTTAAGCACAAACAACTCCAAACTTCTCTGTGGCTAGTTTTCATCTCAAATAACTCCCAAAGTTGTTTGTGGCTACTTTTACACACAAATAACTCTCAAACTTCTTTTTGGCTAGTTTTCAGCAAAAATACTCCCAAACTAATTTGTGACTAGTTTTCAGCAAAAATTTCTCTCAAACTACTTTGTGGATAGTTTTCAACACAAATAACTCCCAAAGTTGTTTGTCGCTACTATTAAGCACAAATAGATCCCAAACTTCTTTGTGGCTAGGTTTTCAGCACAAGTAACTCCCAAAGTTGTTTGTGGCTACTTTTAAGCACAAATAGATCCCAAACTTCTCTGTGGCTAGTTTTCAGCACAAATAACTCCTAAACTTCGTTGTGGCTACTTTTAAGCACAAATAACTCCCAAACTTCTTTGTGGCTAGTTTTCACCAAAAATAACTCCCAAACTAATTAGTGACTAGTTTTCAGCAAAAATTACTCCAAACCTCTTTGTGGATAGTTTTCAGCACAAATAACTCCCAAAGTTGTTTGTGGCTACTTTTTTAAGCACAAATAGAACCCAAACTTCTTTGTTGCGAGTTTTCAGCACAAATAACTCCCAAACTTCGTTGTGGCTACCTTTAAGCACAAATAACTCCAAACTTCTTTGTGGCTAGTTTTCAGCTCAAATAACTCCCAAAGTAGTTTATGGCTACTTTTAAGCACAAATAACTCACAAACTTCTTTTTGGCTAGTTTTCAGCTCAAATAACTCCCAAAGTTGTTTGTGGCTACTTTTAAGCACAAATAACTCACAAACTTCTTTGTGTCTAGTTTTCAGCACAAATAACTCCCAAATTTGTTTGTGGCTACTTTTACGCACAAATAACATCCAAATTTCTTTGTGGCTACTTTTCAGTACAAATAACTCCCAAACTACTTTGTGGCTAGGTTTCAGCACAAATAACTCCCAAAGTTGTTTGTGGCTACTTTTAAGCACAAATAGATCCCAAACATCTTTGTGGCTTGTTTTCTGCACAAATAACTCCTAAACTTCGTTGTGGCTACTTTTAAGCACAAATAACTCCAAACTTCTTTGTGGCTAGTTTTCAGCTCAAATAACTCCCAAAATTGTTGGTGGCTACTTTTAAACACAAATAACTCCCAAACTTCTTTGTGTGTAGTTTTGAGCACAAATAACTCCCAAAGTTGTTTGTGGCTACTTTTAAGCACAAATAACTCCCAAACTTCTTTTTGGCTAGTTTACAGCTCAAATAACTCCCAAAGTTGTTTGTGGCTACTTTTAAGCACAAATAACTCCTAACTTCTTTGTGGCTATTTTTCAGCACGAATTACTCCCAAACTTCTTTGTGGTTAGTTTTCAACACAAACAACTCCCAAATTTCTTTGTGGGGACTTTTAAGCACAAATAACTCCCAAATTTCTTTGTGTCTAGTTTTCAGCACAAATAACTCCCAATGTTGTTTGTGGCTACTTTTACGCACAAATAACTTCCAAATTTCTTTGTGGCGACTTTTAAGCACAAATAACTCCCAAACTTCTTTTTGTCTAGTTTTCAGCTCAAATAACTCCCAAAGTTGTTTGTGGCTACATTTAAGCACAAATAACTCCAAACTTCTTTGTGGCTAGTTTTCAGCACAAAGAACTCCAAACTTCTTCGTGGCTAGTTTTCAGCTCAAATAACTCCCAAAGATGTTTGTAGCTACTTTTAAGCACAAATAACTCCCAAACTTCTTTGTGTGTTCTTTAACGCACAAATAACTCCCAAAGTTGTTTGTGGCTACTTTTACGCACAAATAACTTCCAAACTTCTTTGTGGCTAGTTTTCAGCACAAATAACTCCCAAACTTCGTTGTGGCTACTTTGAAGCACAAATAACTCCCAAACTTCTTTATGTGTAGTTTTCAGCACAAATAACTCCCAAAGTTGTTTGTGGCTACTTTTAAGCACAAATAACTCCCAAACTTCTTTTTGGCTAGTTTTCAGCTCAAATAACTCCCAAAGTTGTTTGTGGCTACTTTTAAGCACAAATAACTCCAAACTTCTTTGAGGCTATTTTTCAGCACGAATTACTCCCAAACTTCTTTGTGGTTAGTTTTCAGCACAAATAACTCCCAAATTTCTTTGTGGCGAATTTTAAGCACAAATAACTCCCAAACTTCTTTGTGTCTAGTTTTCAGCACAAATAACTCCCAAAGTTGTTTGTGGCTACTTTTACGCACAAATAACTTCCATACCTCTTTGTGGTTAGTTTTCTGTACAAATAACTCCCAAACTTCGTTGTGGCTACTTTTAAGCACAAATAACTCCAAACTTCTTTTTGGCTAGTTTTCAGCTCAAATAACTCCCAAAGTTGTTTGTGGCTACTTTTAAGTACAAATAACTCCCTAACTTCTTTTGGGCTAGTGTTCAGCTCAAATGACTCCCAAAGTTGTTTGTGGCTACTTTTAAGCACAAATAACCCCAATCTTTTTTGTGGCTATTTTTTAGCACGAATTACTCCCAAACTTCTTTGTGGATAGTTTTCAGCACAAATAACTCCCAAATTTCTTTGTGGCGACTTTTAAGCACAAATAACTCCCAAACTTCTTTGTGTCTAGTTTTCAGCACAAATAACTCCCAAAGTTGTTTGTGGCTACTTTTACGCACAAACAACTTCCAAACTTCTTTGTGGTTAGTTTTCTATACAAATAACTCCCAAACTTCGTTGTGGCTACTTTTAAGCACAAATAACTCCAAACTTCTTTGTGGCTAGTTTTCAGCTCAAATAACTCCCAAAGTTGTTTGTGGCTACTTTTAAGCACAAATAACTCCCAAACTTCTTTGTGGCTAGTTTTTAGCTCAAATAACTCCCAAATTTGTTTGTGGCTACTTTTAAGCACAAATAACTCCCAAACTTCTTTGTGTCTAGTTTTCAGCACAAATAACTCCCAAAGTTGTTTGTGGCTACTTTTACGCACAAATAACTTCCAAACTTCTTTGTGGTTAGTTTTCTATACAAATAACTCCAAAACTTCGTTGTGGCTACTTTTAAGCACAAATAACTCCAAACTTCTTTGTGGCTAGTTTTAAGCTCAAATAACTCCCAAAGTTGTTTGTGGCTACTTTTAAGCACAACTAACTCCCGAACTTCTTTGTGGCTAGTTTTCAGCTCAAATAACTCCCAAAGTTGTTTGTGGCTACTTTTAAGCACAAATAACTCCCAAACTTCCTTTTGGCTAGTGTTCAGCTCAAATAACTCCCAAAGTTGTTTGTGGCTACTTTTAAGCACAAATAACCCCAAACTTTTTTGTGGCTATTTTTCAGCACGAATTACTCCCAAACTTCTTTGTGGTTAGTTTTCAGCACAAATAACTCACAAATGTCTTTGTGGCGACTTTTAAGCACAAATAAATCCCAAACTTCTTTTTGGCTAGTATTCATCTCAAATAACTCCCAAAGTTGTTTGTGGTTACTTTTAAGGACAAATAACTCCAAACTTCTTTATGGCTAGTTTTCCGCACAAATAACTCCAAACTTCTTCGTGGCTAGTTTTCAGCTCAAATAACTCCCAAAGTTGTTTGTGGCTACTTTTAAGCACAAATAACTCTCAAACTTCTTTGTGTGTAGTTTTCATCACAAATAACTCCCAAAGTTGTTTGTGGCTACTTTTAAGCACAAATAACTCACAAACTTCTTTTTGGCTAGTTTTCAGCTCAAATAACTCCCAAAGTTGTTTGTGGCTACTTTTAAGCACAAATAACTCCCAAACTTCTTTGTGTGTAGTTTTCAGCACAAATAACTCCCAAAGTTGTTTGTGGCTACTTTTAAGCACAAATAACTCCAAACTTCTTTGTGGTTATTTTTCAGCACGAATTACTCCCAAACTTCTTTGTGGTTAGTTTTCAGCACAAATAACTCCCAAATTTCTTTGTGGCGACTTTTAAGCACAAATAACTCCCAAACATCTTTGTGTCTTGTTTTCAGCACAATTAACTCCCAAAGTTGTTTGTGGCTACTTTTACGCACAAATAACTTCCAAACTTCTTTGTGGTTAGTTTTCTGTACAAATAACTCCCAAACTTCGTTGTGGCTACTTTTAAGCACAAATAACTCCTAACTTCTTTGTGGCTAGTTTTCAGCTCAAATAACTCCCAAAGTTGTTTGTGGTTACTTTTAAGCACAAATAACTCCCAAATTTCTTTGTGGCTAGTTTTCAGCTCAAATAACTCCCAAAGTTATTTGTGGCTACTTTTAAGCACAAATAACTCTCAAATTTCTTTTTGGCTAGTTTTCAGCTCAAATAACTCCCAAAGGTTTTTGTGGCTACTTTTAAGCAAAAATAACTCCAAACTTCTTTGTGGCTAGTTTTCAGCTCAAATAATTCCCAAAGTTGTTTGTGGCTACTTTTAAGCACAAATAACTACCAAACTTCTTTTTGGCTAGTTTTCAGGTCAAATAACTCCCAAAGTTGTGAGTGGCTAATTTTAAGCACAAATAACTCCAAACTTCTTTGTGGCTATTTTTCAGCACGAATTACTCCCAAACTTCTTTGTGGTTTGTTTTCAGCACAAATAACTCCCAAATTTCTTTGTAGCGACTTTTAAGCACAAATAACTCCCAAACTACTTTGTGTCTAGTTTTCAGCACAAATAACTCCCAAAGTTGTTTGTGGCTACTTTTACGCACAAATAACTTCCATACTTTTTTGTGGTTAGTTTTCAGTGCAAATAACTCTCAAACTTCGTTGTGGCTACTTTTAAGCACAAATAACTCCAAACTTCTTTGTGGCTAGTTTTCAGCTCAAATAACTCCAAAAGTTGTTTGTGGCTACTTTAAAGCACAAATAACTCCCAAACTTCTTTTTGGCTAGTGTTCAGCTCAAATAACTCCCAAAGTTGTTTGTGGCTACTTTTAAGCACAAATAACTCCCAAACTTCTTTGTGTCTAGTTTTCAGCACAAATAACTCCCAAAGTTGTTTGTGGCTACATTTACGCACAAATAACTTCCAAACTTCTTTGTGGTTAGTTTTCAGTACAAATAACTCCCAAACTTCGTTGTGGCTACTTTTAAGCAAAAATAACTCCAAACATCTTCGTGGCTAGTTTTCAGCTCAAATAACTCCCAAAGTTGTTTGTGGCTACTTTTATGCACAAATAACTACCAAACTTCTTTTTGGCTAGTTTTCAGGAAACTAACTCCCAAAGTTGTTTGATGCTACTTTTAAGCTCAAATAACTCCAAACTTCTTTGTGGCTATTTTTCAGCACGAATTACTCCCAAACATCTTTGTGGTTTGTTTTCAGCACAAATAACTCCCAAATTTCTTTGTGGCGACTTTTAAGCACAAATAACTCCCAAACTTCTTTGTGTCTAGTTTTCAGCAAAAATTACTCCCAAACTAATTTGTGGCTAGTTTTCAGCAAAAATTACTCCCAACTTCTTTGTGGATAGTTTTCAGCACAAATAACTCCCAAAGTTGTTTGTGGCTACTTTTTTAAGCACAAATAGATCCCAAACTTCTTTGTGGCTAGTTTTCAGCACAAATAACTCCCAAACTTCGTTGTGGCTACTTTTAAGCACAAACAACTCCAAACTTCTCTATGGCTAGTTTTCAGCTCAAATAACTCCCAAAGTTGTTTGTGGCTACTTTTACGCACAAATAACTCACAAACTTCTTTGTGGCTAGTGTTCAGCAAAAATAACTCCCAAACTAATTTGAGGCTAATTTTCAGCAAAAATTACTTCGAAACTTCTTTGTGGATAGTTTTCAGCACAAATAACTCCCAAAGTTTTTTGTGGCTACTTTTTTAAGCACAAATAGATCCCAAACTTCTTTGTGGCTAGTTTTCAGCACAAATAACTCCCAAACTTCGTTGTGGCTACTTTTAAGCACAAACAACTCCAAACTTCTCTGTGGCTAGTTTTCAGCTCAAATAACTCCCAAAGTTGTTTGTGGCTACTTTTACGCACAAATAACTCCCAAACTTCTTTGTGGCTAGTTTTCAGCAAAAATTACTCCCAAACTAATTTGTGGCTAGTTTTCAGCAAAAATTACTCCGAACTTCTTTGTCGATAGTTTTCAGCACAAATAACTCCCAAAGTTGATTGTGGCTACTTTTAAGCACAAATAGATCCCAAACTTCTTTGTGGCTAGTTTTCAGAACAAATAACTCCAAACTTCTTCGTGGATAGTTTTCAGCTCAAATAACTCCCAAAGTTGTTTGTGGCTACTTTTAAGCAAAAATAACTCCCAAACTTCTTTGTGTGTACTTTTACGCACAAATAACTCCCAAAGTTGTTTGTGGCTACTTTTACGCACAAATAACTCCCAAACTTCTTTGTGGCTAGTTTTCAGCAAAAATAACTCTCAAACTAATTTGTGGCTAGTTTTCAACAAAAATTACTCCCAACTTCTTTGTGGATAGTTTTCAGCACAAATAACTCCCAAAGTTGTTTGTGACTATTTTTATGCACAAATAGATCCCAAACTTCTTTGTGGTTAGTTTTCAGAACAAATAACTCCGAACTTCTTCGTGGCTTGTTTTCAGCTCAAATAACTCCCAAAGTTGTTTGTGGCTACTTTTAAGCAAAAATAACTCCCAAACTTCTTTGTGTGTACTTTTACGCACAAATAACTCCCAAAGTTGTTTGTGGCAACTTTTACGCACAAATAACTCCCAAACTTCTTTGTGGCTAGTTTTCAGCAAAAATTACTCCCAAACTAATTTGTGGCTAGTTTTCAGCAAAAATTACTCCCAACTTCTTTGTGGATAGTTTTCAGCACAAAATAACTCCCAAAGTTGTTTGTGGCTACTTTTAAGCACAAATAGATCCCAAACTTCTTTGTGGCTAGTTTTCAGAACAAGTAACTCCAAACTTCTTCGTGGCTAGTTTTCAGCTCAAATAACTCCCAAAGTTGTTTGTGGCTACTTTTAAGCAAAAATAACTCCCAAACTTCTTTGTGTGTACTTTTACGCACAAATAACTCCCAAAGTTGTTTGTGGCTACTTTTACGGACAAATAACTCCCAAACTTCTTTGTGGCTAGTTTTCAGCAAAAATAACTCCCAAAGTAATTTGTGAATAGTTTTCAACAAAAATTACTCCCAACTTCTTTGTGGATAGTTTTCAGCACAAATAACTCCCAAAGTTCTTTGTGGCTACTTTTATGCACAAATAGATCCCAAACTTCTTTGTGGTTAGTTTTCAGTACAAATAACTCCCAAACTTCGTTGTGGCTACTTTTAAGCACAAATAACTCCAAACTTCTTTGTGGCTAGTTTTCAGCTCAAATAACTCCCAAAGTTGTTTGTGGCTACTATTAAGCACAAATAACTACCAAACTTCTTTTTGGCTAGTTTTCAGCTCAAATAACTCCCAAAGTTGTTTGTGGCTAATTTTAAGCACAAATAACTCCAACCTTCTTTGTGGCTATTTTTCAGCACGAATTACTCCCAAACTTCCTTGTGGTTTGTTTTCAGCACAAATAACTCCCAAAGTTCTTTGTGGCGACTTTTAAGCACAAATAACTCCCAAACTTCTTTGTGTCTTGTTTTCAGCACAAATAACTCCCAAAGTTGTTTGTGGCTACTTTTACGCACAAATAACGTCCAAACTTCTTTCTGGTTAGTTTTCAGTACAAATAACTCCCAAACTTCGTTGTGGCTACTTTTAAGCACAAATAACTCCAAACTTCTTTGTGGCTAGTTTTCAGCTCAAATAACTCTCAAAGTTGTTTGTGGCTACTTTTAAGCACAAATAACTCCAAACTTCTTTGTGTGTCGTTTTCAGCACAAATAACTCCCAAAGTTGTTTGTGGCAACTTTTACACACAAATAACTCCCAAACTTCTTTGTAGCTAGTTTTAAGCAAAAATAACTCCCAAACTAATTTGAGGCTAGTTTTCAGCAAAAATTACTCCGAAACTTCTTTGTGGATAGTTTTCAGCACAAATAACTCCCAAAGTTGTTTGTGGCTACTTTTTTAAGCACAAATAGATCCCAAACTTCTTTGTGGCTAGTTTTCAGCACAAATAACTCCCAAACTTCGTTGTGGCTACTTTTAAGCACAAACAACTCCAAACTTCTCTGTGGCTAGATTTCAGCTCAAATAACTCCCAAAGTTGTTTGTGGCTACTTTTACGCACAAATAACTCCCAAACTTCTTTGTGGCTAGTTTTCAGCAAATATAACTCCCAAACTAATTTGTGGCTAGTTTTCAGCAAAAATTACTCTGAAACTTCTTTGTGGATAGTTTTCAGCACAAATAACTCCCAAAGTTGTTTGTGGCTACTTTTTTAAGCACAAATAGATCCCAAACTTCTTTGTGGCTAGTTTTCAGAACAAATAACTCCAAACTTCTTCGTGGCTAGTTTTCAGCTCAAATTACTCCCAAAGTTGTTTGTGGCAACTTTTAAGCAAAAATAACTCCCAAACTTCTTTGTGTGTACTTTTACGCACAAATAACTCCCAAAGTTGTTTGTGGCTACTTTTACGCAAAAATAACTCCCAATCTTCTTTGTGGCTAGTTTTCAGCAAAAATAACTCCCAAACTAATTTGTGGCTAGTTTTCAGCAAAAATAACTCCCAACTTCTTTGTGGATAGTTTTCAGCACAAATAACTCCCAAAGTTGTTTGTGGCTACTTTTAAGCACAGATAGATCCCAAACTTCTTTGTGGTTAGTTTTCAGTACAAATAACTCCCAAACTTCGTTGTGGCTACTTTTAAGCACAAATAACTCCAAACTTCTTTGTGGCTAGTTTTCAGCTCAAATAACTCCCAAAGTTGTTTGTGGCTACTATTAAGCACAAATAACTACCAAACTTCTTTTTGGCTAGTTTTCAGCTCAAATAACTTCCAAAGTTGTTTGTGGCTAATTTTAAGCACAAATAACTCCAAACTTCTTTGTGGCTATTTTTCAGCACGAATTACTCCCAAACTTCTTTGTGGTATGTTTTCAGCACAAATAACTCCAAAGTTCTTTGTGGCGACTTTTAAGCACAAATAACTCCCAAACTTCTTTGTGTCTAGTTTTCGGCACAAATAACTCCCGAAGTTGTTTGTGGCTACTTTTACGCACAAATAACGTCCAAACATCTTTGTGGTTAGTTTTCAGTACAAATAACTCCCAAACTTCGTTGTGGCTACTTTTAAGCACAAATAACTCCAAACTTCTTTGTGGCTAGTTTTCAGCTTAAATAACTCCCAAAGTTGTTTGTGGCTACTTTTAAGCACAAATAACTCCAAACTTCTTTGTGTGTCGTTTTCAGCACAAATAACTCCCAAAGTTGTTTGTGGCAACTTTTACGCACAAATAACTCCCAAACTTCTTTGTGGCTAGTTTTCAGCAAAAATTACTCTGAAACTTCTTTGTGGATAGTTTTCAGCACAAATAACTCCCAAAGTTGTTTGTGGCTACTTTTTTAAGCACAAATAGATCCCAAACTTCTTTGTGGATAGTTTTCAGAACAAATAACTCCAAACTTCTTCGTGGCTAGTTTTCAGCTCAAATTACTCCCAAAGTTGTTTGTGGCTACTTTTAAGCACAAATAACTCCAAACTTCTTTGTGTGTCGTTTTCAGCACAAATAACTCCCAAAGTTGTTTGTGGCAACTTTTACGCACAAATAACTCCCAAACTTCTTTATGGCTAGTTTTCAGCAAAAATAACTCCCAAACTAATTTGAGGCTAGTTTTCAGCAAAAATTACTCCGAAACTTCTTTGTGGATAGTTTTCAGCACAAATAATTCCCAAAGTTGTTTGTGGCTACTTTTTTAAGCACAAATAGATCCCAAACTTCTTTGTGGCTAGTTTTCAGCACAAATAACTCCCAAATTCGTTGTGGCTACTTTTAAGCACAAACAACTCCAAACTTCTCTATGGCTAGTTTTCAGCTCAAATAACTCCCAAAGTTGTTTGTGGCTACTATTAAGCACAAATAACTACCAAACTTCTTTTTGGCTAGTTTTCAGCTCAAATAACTCCCAAAGTTGTTTGTGGCTAATTTTAAGCACAAATAACTCCAAACTTCTTTGTGGCTATTTTTCAGCTCGAATTACTCCCAAACTTCTTTGTGGTTTGTTTTCAGAACAAATAACTCTCAAAGATCTTTGTGGCGACTTTTAAGCAAAAATAACTCCCAAACTTCTTTGTGTCTAGTTTTCAGCACAAATAACTCCCAAAGTTGTTTGTGGCTACTATTACGCACAAATAACGTCCAAACTTCTTTGTGGTTAGTTTTCAGTACAAATAACTCCCAAACTTCGTTGTGGCTACTTTTAAGCACAAATAACTCCAAACTTCTTTGTGGCTAGTTTTCAGCTCAAATAACTCCCAAAGTTGTTTGTGGCTACTTTTACGCACAAATAACTCCCAAACTTCTTTGTGGCTAGTTTTCAGCAAATATAACTCCCAAACTAATTTGTGGCTAGTTTTCAGCAAAAATTACTCTGAAACTTCTTTGTGGATAGTTTTCAGCACAAATAACTCCCAAAGTTGTTTATGGCTACTTTTTTAAGCACAAATAGATCCCAAACTTCTTTGTGGCTAGTTTTCAGAACAAATAACTCCAAACTTCTTCGTGGCTAGTTTTCAGCTCAAATTACTCCCAAAGTTGTTTGTGGCTACTTTTAAGCACAAATAACTCCAAACTTCTTTGTGTGTCGTTTTCAGCACAAATAACTCCCAAAGTTGTTTGTGGCAACTTTTACGCACAAATAACTCCCAAACTTCTTTGTGGCTAGTTTTCAGCAAAAATAACTCCCAAACTAATTTGAGGCTAGTTTTCAGCAAAAATTACTCCGAAACTTCTTTGTGGATAGTTTTCAGCACACATAACTCCCAAAGTTGTTTGTGGCTACTTTTTTAAGCACAAATAGATCCCAAACTTCTTTGTGGCTAGTTTTCAGCACAAATAACTCCCAAATTCGTTGTGGCTACTTTTAAGCACAAACAACTCCAAACTTCTCTATGGCTAGTTTTCAACTCAAATAACTCCCAAAGTTGTTTGTGGCTACTATTAAGCACAAATAACTACCAAACTTCTTTTTGGCTAGTTTTCAGCTCAAATAACTCCCAAAGTTGTTTGTGGCTAATTTTAAGCACAAATAACTCCAAACTTCTTTGTGGCTATTTTTCAGCTCGAATTACTCCCAAACTTCTTTGTGGTTTGTTTTCAGAACAAATAACTCTCAAAGATCTTTGTGGCGACTTTTAAGCACAAATAACTCCCAAACTTCTTTGTGTCTAGTTTTCAGCACAAATAACTCCCAAAGTTGTTTGTGACTACTTTTACGCACAAATAACGTCCAAACTTCTTTGTGGTTAGTTTTCAGTACAAATAACTCCCAAACTTCGTTGTGGCTACTTTTAAGCACAAATAACTCCAAACTTCTTTGTGGCTAGTTTTCAGCTCAAATAACTCCCAAAGTTGTTTGTGGCTACTTTTACGCACAAATAACTCCCAAACTTCTTTGTGGCTAGTTTTCAGCAAATATAACTCCCAAACTAATTTGTGGCTAGTTTTCAGCAAAAATTACTCTGAAACTTCTTTGTGGATAGTTTTCAGCACAAATAACTCCCAAAGTTTTTTGTGGCTACTTTTTTAAGCACAAATAGATCCCAAACTTCTTTGTGGCTAGTTTTCAGAACAAATAACTCCAAACTTCTTCGTGGCTAGTTTTCAGCTCAAATTACTCCCAAAGTTGTTTGTGGCTACTTTTAAGCACAAATAACTCCAAACTTCTTTGTGTGTCGTTTTCAGCACAAATAACTCCCAAAGTTGTTTGTGGCAACTTTTACGCACAAATAACTCCCAAACTTCTTTGTGGCTAGTTTTCAGCAAAAATAACTCCCAAACTAATTTGAGGCTAGTTTTCAGCAAAAATTACTCCGAAACTTCTTTGTGGATAGTTTTCAGCACAAATAACTCCCAAAGTTGTTTGTGGCTACTTTTTTAAGCACAAATAGATCCCAAACTTCTTTGTGGCTAGTTTTCAGCACAAATAACTCCCAAATTCGTTGTGGCTACTTTTAAGCACAAATAACTCCAAACTTCTTTGTGGCTAGTTTTCATCTCAAATAACTCCCAAAGTTGTTTGTGGCTACTTTTAAGCACAAATAACTCCAAACTTCTTTGTGTGTCGTTTTCAGCACAAATAACTCCCAAAGTTGTTTGTGGCAACTTTTACGCACAAATAACTCCCAAACTTCTTTGTGGCTAGTTTTCAGCAAAAATAACTCCCAAACTAATTTGAGGCTAGTTTTCAGCAAAAATTACTCTGAAACTTCTTTGTGGATAGTTTTCAGCACAAATAACTCCCAAAGTTGTTTGTGGCTACTTTTATGCACAAATAGATCCCAAACTTCTTTGTGGTTAGTTTTCAGAACAAATAACTCCAAACTTCTTCGTGGCTAGTTTTCAGCTCAAATAACTCCCAAAGTTGTTTGTGGCTACTTTTAAGCAAAAATAACTCCCAAACTTCTTTGTGTGTACTTTTACCCACAAATAATTCCCAAAGTTGTTTGTGGCTACTTTTACGCACAAATAACTCCCAAACTTCTTCGTGGCTAGTTTTCAGCATAAATAACTCCCAAACTAATTTGTGGCTAGTTTTCAGCAAAAATTACTCCCAACTTCTTTGTGGATAGTTTTCAGCAGAAATAACTCCCAAAGTTGTTTGTGGCTACTTTTTTAAGCACAAATAGATCCCAAACTTCTTTGTGGTTAGTTTTCAGTACAAATAACTCCCAAACTTCGTTGTGGCTACTTTTAAGCACAAATAACTCCAAACTTCTTTGTGGCTAGTTTTCATCTCAAATAACTCCCAAAGTTGTTTGTGGCTACTTTTAAGCACAAATAACTCCAAACTTCTTTGTGTGTCGTTTTCAGCACAAATAACTCCCAAAGTTGTTTGTGGCAACTTTTACGCACAAATAACTCCCAAACTTCTTTGTGGCTAGTTTTCAGCAAAAATAACTCCCAAACTAATTTGAGGCTAGTTTTCAGTAAAAATTACTCCGAAACATCTTTGTGGATAGTTTTCAGCACAAATAACTCCCAAAGTTGTTTGTGGCTACTTTTTTAAGCACAAATAGATCCCAAACTTCTTTGTGGCTAGTTTTCAGCACAAATAACTCCCAAACTTCGTTGTGGCTACTTTTAAGCACAAACAACTCCAAACTTCTCTGTGGCTAGTTCTCAGCTCAAATAACTCCCAAAGTTGTTTGTGGCTACTTTTACGCACAAATAAGTCCCAAACTTCTTTGTGGCTAGTTTTCAGCAAAAATTACTCCCAAACTAATTTGTGGCTAGTTTTCAGCAAAAATTACTCCCAACTTCTTTGTGGATAGTTTTCAGAACAAATAACTCCCAAAGTTGTTTGTGGCTACTTTTAAGCACAGATAGATCCCAAACTTCTTTGTGGTTAGTTTTCAGTACAAATAACTCCCAAACTTCGTTGTGGCTACTTTTAAGCACAAATAACTCCAAACTTCTTTGTGGCTAGTTTTCAGCTCAAATAACTCCCAAAGTTGTTTGTGGCTACTATTAAGCACAAATAACTACCAAACTTCTTTTTGGCTAGTTTTCAGCTCAGATAACTCCCAAAGTTGTTTGTGGCTAATTTTAAGCACAAATAACTCCAAACTTCTTTGTGGCTATTTTTCAGCTCGAATTACTCCCAAACTTCTTTGTGGTTTGTTTTCAGAACAAATAACTCTCAAAGTTCTTTGTGGCGACTTTTAAGCACAAATAACTCCCAAACTTCTTTGTGTCTAGTTTTCAGCACAAATAACTCCCAAAGTTGTTTGTGGCTACTTTTACGCACAAATAACGTCCAAACTTCTTTGTGGTTAGTTTTCAGTACAAATAACTCCCAAACTTCGTTGTGGCTACTTTTAAGCACAAATAACTCCAAACTTCTTTGTGGCTAGTTTTCAGCTCAAATAACTCCCAAAGTTGTTTGTGGCTACTTTAAAGCACAAATAACTCCAAAACTTCTTTTTGGCTAGTGTTCAGCTCAAATAATTCCCAAAGTTGTTTGTGGCTAATTTTAAGCACAAATAACTCCAAACTTCAGTGTGGCTATTTTTCAGTACGAATTACTCCCAAACTTCTTTGTGATTTGTTTTCAGCACAAATAACTCCCAAATTTCTATGTGGCGACTTTTAAGCACAAATAACTCTCCGACTTCTTTTTGGCTAGTTTCAAGCTCAAATAACTCCCAAAGTTGTGTGTGGCTACTTTTAAGCACAATTAACTCCAAACTTCTTTGTAGCTAGTTTTCAGCACAAATAACTCCAAACTTTTTCGTGGCTAGTTTTCAGCTCAAATAACTCCCAAAGTTGTTTGTGGCTACTTTTAAGCACAAATAACTCCCAAACTTCTTTGTGTATAGTTTTCAGCACAAATAACTCCCAAAGTTGTTTTTGGCTACTTTTACGCACAAATAACTCCCAAACTTCTTTGTGGCTAGTTTTCAGCATAAATAACTCCCAAACTAATTTGTGGCTAGTTTTCAGCAAAAATTACTCCCAACTTCTTTGTGGATAGTTTTCAGCAGAAATAACTCCCAAAGTTGTTTGTGGCTACTTTTTTAAGCACAAATAGATCCCAAACTTCTTTGTGGCTAGTTTTCAGCACAAATAACTCCCAAATTTCGTTGTGGCTACTTTTAAGCAAAAACAACACCAAACTTCTCTTTGGCTAGTTTTCAGCTCAAATAACTCCCAAAGTTGTTTGTCGCTACCTTTACGTACAAATAACTCCCAAACTTCTTTTAGGCTAGTTTTCAGCAAAAATACTCCCAAAATAATTTGTAACTAGTTTTCAGCAAAAATTACTCCCAAACTTCTTTTTTGATAGTTTTCAACACAAATAACTCCCAAAGTTGTTTGTGGCTACTTTTAAGCACAAATAGATCCCAAACTTCTTTGTGGCTAGTTTTCAGCAGAAATAACTCCAAACTTCTTCGTGGCTAGTTTTCAGCTCAAATAACTAGCAAAGTTGTTTGTGACTTTTAAGCACAAATAACTCCCAAACTTCTTTGTGTGTAGTTTTCAGCACAAATAACTCCCAAACTTCTTTGTGGCTACTTTTACGCACAAATAACTCCCAAACTTCTTTGTGGATAGTTTTCAGCAAAAATAACTCCAAAACTAATTTGTCGCTAGTTTTCAGCAAAAATTACTCCCAACTTCTTTGTGGATAGTTTTCAGCACAAATAACTCTCAAAGTTGTTTGTGGCTACTTTTTTAAGCACAAATAGATCCCAAACTTCTTTGTGGCTAGTTTTCAGCACAAATAACTCCCAAATTCGTTGTGGCTACTTTTAAGCACAAACAACTCCAAACTTCTCTATGGCTAGTTTTCAGCTCAAATAACTCCCAAAGTTGTTTGTGGCTACTTTTACGCACAAATAACTCCCAAACTTCTTTTTGGCTAGTTTTCAGCAAAAATACTCCCAAATTAATTTGTGACTAGTTTTCAGCAACAAGTACTCCCAAACTTCTTTGTAGATAGTTTTCAACACAAATAACTCCCAAAGTTGTTTGTGGCTACTTTTAAGCACAAATAGATACCAAACTTCTTTGTGGCTTGTTTTTTATACAAATAACTCCCAAACTTCTTTGTGGCTACTTTTAAGCACAAATAACTCCCAAACTTCTTTGTGGCTAGGTTTCAGCACAAATAACTCCTAAACTTCGTTGTGGCTACTTTTAAGCACAAATAACTCCAAACTTCTTTGTGGCTAGTTTTCAGCACAAATAACTCCCAAAGTTGTTTGTGGCTACTTTTACGCACAAATAACTCCCTAACTTCTTTGTGGCTAGTTTTCAGCAAAAATAACTCCAAAACTAATTTGTGGCTAGTTTTCCACAAAAATTACTCCCAAACTTTTTTGTGGATAGTTTTCAACACAAATAACTCCCAAAGTTTTTTGTGGCTACTTTTAAGCACAAATAGATCCCAAACTTCTTTGTGGCTAGTTTTTAGCACAAATACCTCCCAAACTTCTTTGTGGCTACTTTTAAGCACAAATAACTCCCAAACTTCTTTGTGGCTAGGTTTTAGCACAAATAACTCCCAAAGTTGTTTGTGGCTACTTTTAAGCACAAATAGATCCCAAACTTCTTTGTGGCTAGTTTTCAGCACAAATAACTCCTAAACTTCGTTGTGGCTACTTTTAACCACAAATAACTCCAAACTTCTTTGTGGCTAGTTTTCAGCACAAATAACTCCCAATGTTGTTTGTGGCTACTTTTACGCACAAATAACTCACAAACTTCTTTGTGGCTTGTTTTCAGCTCAAATAACTCCCAAAGTTGTTTGTGGCTACTTTTAAGCACAAATAACTCACAAACTTCTTTTTGGCTAGTTTTCAGCTAAAATAACTCCCAAAGTTGTTTGTGGCTACTTTTAAGCACAAATAACTCCAATCTTCTTTGTGACTATTTTTCAGCACAAATTACTACAAAACTTCTTTGTGGTTTGTTTTCAGCACAAATAACTCCCAAATTTCTTTGTGGCGACTTTTAAGCACAAATAACTCCCAAACTTCCTTTTGGCTAGTTTTCAGCTCAAATAACTCCCAAAGTTGTTTGTGGCTACTTTTAAGCACAAATAACTCCCAAACTTCTTTGTGTGTAGTTTTCAGCACAAATAACTCCCTAAGTTGTTTGTGGCTACTTTTAAGCACAAATAACTCCAAACTTCTTTGTGGCTATTGTTCAGCTCAACTAACTCCCAAAGTTGTTTGTGGCTACTTTTAAGCACAAATAACTCACAAACTTCTTTGTGTCTAGTTTTCAGCACAAATAACTCCCAAAGTTGTTTGTGGCTACTTTTACGCACAAATAACATCCAAATTTCTTTTTGGCTAGTTTTCAGTACAAATAACACCCAAACTTTTTTGTGGCTACTTTTAAGCACAAATAACTCCCAAATTTCTTTGTGGCTAGGTTTCAGCACAAATAACTCCCAAAGTTGTTTGTGGCTACTTTTAAGCACAAATAGATCCCAAACTTCTTTGTGGCTAGTTTTCAGCACAAATAACTCCTAAACTTCGTTGTGGCTACTTTTAAGCACAAATAACTCCAAACTTCTTTATGGCTAGTTTTCAGCTCAAATAACTCCCAAAATTGTTTGTGGCTACTTTTAAGCACAAATAACTCCCAAACTTTTTTGTGTCTAGTTTTCAGCACAAATAACTCCCAAAGTTGTTTGTGGCTACTTTTACGCACAAATAACTTCCAAATTTCTTTGTGGCTAGTTTTCAGTACAAATAACTCCCAAACTTCGTTGTGGCTACTTTTAAGTACAAATAAATCCAAACTTCTTTGTGGCTAGTTTTCAGCTCAAATAACTCCCAAAGTTATTTGTGGCTAGTTTTCATACCTTGTAAGAAGGTTGATGATGCTTGTCACGTTGCTGATCTCTTTTTCAAAGAGATTGTAAGACTCCATGGTCTACCCAGGAGCATTGTAAGTGATAGGGACACTAAGTTCCTTAGTCACTTTTGGAGGACCCTTTGGGGTAAAATTGGGAGTAAGCTCCTATTCTCCACTACCTGCCATCCGCAAACAGATGGCCAAACAGAAGTGGTCAACAGAGTATTGTCCACACTATTAAGGACAGTCCTTAAAAAGAATCTCAAGGCATGGGAAGATAGCCTACCCCATGTAGAATTTGCTTACAATAGAAGCATACATAGCACCACGGGTTGCTCACCTTTTGAGGTAGTATATGGGTTCAATCCTTTGACCCCGCTGGACTTACTACCTCTAGATGATTCTACTACCCTAAAACATAAGGATGGCAAGGCCAAAGCCGAATACATAAAACGGCTTCATGAACAGGTAAAGGCCAAAATTGAAAAACGAAATGAGGGATATGCTAGGCAAGCCAACAAGGGTAGAAAAGAGGTCATCTTTGAACCTGGACATCTAGTCTGGGTTCATATGAGAAAAGAGAGGTTCCCCTCCCAACGGAAGTCTAAACTTCAAGCTAGAGGAGACGGACCTTTCAAGGTCCTAGAGAGGATCAATAACAATGCTTATAAAATCGATATACTAAGTGATTACGGCAATGTTAGTGCCAGCTTTAATATTGCTGATTTGTCTATGTTTGAAACAGGTGAAGAAGACCTTGATTCGAGGTCGAATTTAGTCCAATAAGGAGGGGATGATGGCGACTCACCCAAATCAATCAACTTGGATGAATTAATGGGCCTAGGTGGGCCCATGACTCGGGCCAAGGCCAAGAAGGCCCAAAACACTCTTGGGAAACTTGTGCTACTATCCAAACTTCAATTGGGCCGAGTGTTGACACAAAGCCCATAAATTGCCTCATGCTTGAGGAGGCCACACCCCTTGAAGGCCACGGCCAAGAGGGGAAAGCATAAGTACTTTGCCGTGTGCTTGTTTTAATAAGTGGTCCAACACCACATTTGAATTTATTTATTTTATGCAAATAAATATTAATACTTTAGACTTAATTATTTCATTGCTATCATAAGGTGTGTAGGGACTTACCAAAGCTCGGCCATGAGGGAAGTAAAAGCACCTTGATGAGCATGGCAAAGATTACCTTATCAGGCGCACACTCCAGGCTCTTAAATCCACATTCATGAGCATGGCCAAAGTTTCCTTATTTGGAGGACACGCTGATGACACCACTTAATGAGCCGTGTGATTCTTTTTTCCCCAAACAAATCCACATTTATAATCACGGCCAAAGTTACCTTATGGGGGCAACACACTAATGATACAATTTAAATGAGCCGTGTGGCAATTCAAATGATTGTTGTTTATTGTTAATAATGGACATTCAAATTGAAGACAAATGATTCAATGCCTCATCAAGACTTACCAAACTCGGCCACCCAAAGGAGTTAAGGCATTTTCAAAAGCAGCCCACATATGGAAAGCATCCAACAACTTATTAAAGACACATTGATGACTTATTCAATTCAGATCAGAATACACATGTGCTTCAAAGGCTCCATTAAAAGTGTCCAAATTCAGTCATTAAAGGAGTTAAGGCATTTTCAAAAGCAGCCCACATATGGAAAGGATCCAACAAATTATTAAATACACATTGATGACTTATTCAATTCAGATCAGAATACACATGTGCTTCAAAGGATCCATTAAAAGTGTCCAAATTCAGTCATTAAAGGAGTTAAGGCTATTTCAAATCAGCCCCACGTCTACAAAGGCTTCAAGTGGCAAATCATTCACAAGTCATTGTTGCCTTTTTTGAGAACAACACATTAAGGCTACAATTCATTGAGCCGTGTCATTTTCTCATTGTTTTAGCTCTTTGTATTTGTAGTAATAGTGCAAATTCGAAATTGTAAGGCTGAATCAAAAACGGCCACCCATAACCTTAGCATAAGCATTGAAGTATTGTTATTATTTTCATGGGAGCTTTAGGCAGCCCACACTATATGTATTCCACGAATAAGCTTGAATAAGATACCTTGGAATTTTATGATAATTTTGCTTAGTGAGAATTCTCTCCTAGCTTCTTAGTTGAACCAAGAAAAACATAAGTTCTTATCAAAGATCCTTCTTTGTGGCGAACATTGAATTGGCTTATCAAGTATCCCTACTTGTGGCGCCCTCATCATTTCAGCCTTTCTTCATATTTCTTCTATCCTCACAATTCATATACAAAAACCACTAAACAAAAGACCAAATTTTGTTCCAACCAGAAA
Organism: Lupinus albus; assembly: GCA_009771035.1. Lineage (NCBI taxonomy): Eukaryota > Viridiplantae > Streptophyta > Magnoliopsida > Fabales > Fabaceae > Lupinus > Lupinus albus. The sequence goes on along the minus strand of CM020004.1, from coordinate 9,794,486 downwards.
CTACCCACGATCATCAATCCTCGACCAGGATTCTTGACTAAAACCCCAAAACCGTGACACCAAAGACCTTACACTAACCTTCCTACCAAAATTATACTTGGCCTAATTGCCATACTCATCAAAACCCCTAAACCATACACACAAAACCATATCAACAACAAATACCTACACAAACAGCCAAACACAACCCAAATTCCCCCAAGAACACCTTCCAAACAAAAACGATCGTGAAAGCATACCAACCCCCACAGGGAGGTTGTTACCAGTTAAGCACAAATAACTCCAAAACTTCTTTGTGGCTAGTTTTTAGCTCAAATAACTCCCAAAGTTGTTTGTGGCTACTTTTAAGCACAAATAACTCCAAACTTCCTTGTGGCTAGTTTTCAGCACAAATAACTCCCAAAATTGTTTGTGGCTACTTTTAAGCAAAAATAGATCCCAAATTACTTTGTGGCTAGTTTTCAGCACAAATAACTCCCAAACTTCTTTGTGGCTACTTTTAAGCACAAATAACTCCCAAACTTCTTTGTGGCTAGGTTTCAGCACAAATATGATAGCAACCTCCTTGTGGGGGTTGGTATTTCACCTTGATCGTTTTGTTTGAAGTTTACTTTTGGATGGGATGATGAATTTTTGTGGCTGTTTTTGGGTGTTTATGTGCTTTGGGATGGCTTTGGTCATTTGGGATGTATATGGGTTGTTTTAGGCTATGGCTTTGTAGTGAATTCGGTTGGGATGTGTTTGGTTGAATGTTGGCCGAGAGTATGTGTTTTGGTGGTCTAGGGATGTAGACTTTGTGTTAGGCCGAGGCTATGTGTTTTGGGAAAGGTGGCTTGTGTTTGGCCGAGGCTAGGCTTTGTTGGCTATGGAGTTATGTTGGTTTTGGATAAAAGAAGATGATGAAGATTGAAAGGATGAAGGCGCCACAAACATGAGTTGTTTGATAAGCCTAATGAGGTTCGCCACAAACAAGGATGTTTGATAAGAACTATAAACTTGGTTCAACCAAGAACTTAGGAGAAAAACTCACTAATATGTTTTGCATAAAAATCAACTTGACTTGTATTCATCATGTTCAAGAGTACATATAGATGGCTAGTCTTCTAAAGGCTGCCGAATTCAAAAGCATTTACATGTGTTTTGAATTTCAAATTCATACAATTAAGACTACAAAATTAAGTGCATTATTTGGCCATAAAGCATGAGACTTAATACAAGCTAAAAATAAGGAAAGCTTGTCTCCACGTGTGGCTTGTAATCTGAATGCTTTGGGTGAGTGAATGTATACACTTTTAAATTCAAATTCCAGCCAGGCCAAAGAGGTGCTCTAATGAATTTGGCAAAAAACAAGGAGCAAGAACCAAGGTTGAAGAAGTGGCGCCTAAACCAAGCATGAGGAGGAAAATAGGGGCTGGCCTTAAAGGCCTGACTAAGGCTGAGGTGTGTCTGTCCAGGTCAGCATGAGTCAGACTAGGCCACATGGTGTTGAAGTCACGGCGCCTAAGGCCAGGTCACTCTGGTGATAGCAACCCGCCAAGGCCCATCAATCTAGATGACCTAGTGGGCCTATGGGGAGCCATAACTCAGGCCAGGGCCAAGAAAGCCCAAAGCACCTTTGGCCAACTTGTTCTAAGTCTTCAAGCATCACTTGGACTAAGTGACAATATGAGACCCATTAATTGCCTCCTTGTAGAGGATGAGCCTTTTGAAGGCCACGGCCAAGAATAGTCCTTACTTTATTTTCTTTCCTTAAGCTTTTAATAAGTGGACTAACCACGTTTATTATGCCTACGATTTTAAGCATGCTTTTAGTTTTAATTAAGTTTACTAATAACCATGCTGATGTGTTTCAGCCCAAGCCATGAAAGTCCACGTCCATGCATGATGACTAGGCCAAGGCGCCACATATTCAGCCAATTCATAAATGATGTTTCTCATGCACGGCCAAGCATAAAGCAAACAATCCACACATTCAGCTCGACTTAAATAAGGAACATTAAGGCTAGATAGAAATTTGAATCAACCATTAAGGGAGGCTTGCAACATTAAAGAGGAGTGTTAAAGCAATCCCACATCTTCCGCCTCACTTTAAAGCATGCACTTAAGGCTGAATTTCAAATTCAAATGGGACTTAAACTCACATCCTATATCTTCCGCCCACTTTAAAGAAGAATTCAAGAGCTCCAACACATGTGCTAAAACCAAGGAAAGACATTAAAACCGTGGCATAACACATGTGCAAAAGGGACTGAAAAGCTTAATGAGGCACATGCTTGAATTCAAATTCAAACAAGAGTGAAGACACCATCCCCCCTTTTCCGCCTCGGCTTAAAGGGATTGAATGGGACAAGCATCCCACGTTTTTTTGCTTGGCTTTACTACACTCTTCATGGCTGAATCAGAATTTGAATTAACAAATGAATGAGGCACTTAATGCCATTTGCACGTGTAGTTTAAGATTGAATTAGAACATGAATGAGGCACTTAATACCATTAGTTCTTGTAATTCAATTTTCAAATTTGAATGGGAGCCTTAGATGGCCAGCCACACCTTATATGTAAGCCTTTGGCATTTGGAAAAGACAAGTTGAATTTTATGCTAAAAGCAAGTGTTAGTGAGATTTTCTCTCCTAAGTTCTTGGTTGAACCAAGAGTCAAGTTCTTATCAAACATCCTTGTTTGTGGCGAACCTCATTTGGCTTATCATACACCATTGTTTATGGCGCCATCATCTTCTATCTTCTTCATTTTCTTTTATCCAACTAACAATCACCAAGCCTAAGCCTCGGCCTAAGCACATACTACACCATACCACCGAGACCAACAACCACCATGGCCTAAACACAAGTCCTAAATTCAATCCCAAACATTTAAGCCAATCAAACTTACCCCTCGGCCAAAACTAACCCAAACAATCCTTAATTCACTCTCTGCCAAACATCCCCAAACAAAAACCAAAACCCAACCGTAGCCTACCCAAAAGCCTAAAGCCAACCAAAACACATAAACAACCAAAACAACTCACAAAAAGAGTCCTAAAGTGTCTTAAATCAAAGCTTCAAACAAAACGATCAAAGTAAAATACCAACCCCCACAAGGAGGTTGTTATCAAGTGGTATCATAGCTAGCATTGTTTGAAGTGTCTTGTTGCATCATTTCCATCATTGGCCGAACCAAAGCCAACTTTGGTGCATCAAGTTCTGTCTTGGCTAAAGCCGAGACCATTACTCATATATTGTTTGAAATATGTGTGCATGTGCAAATATTGTTGGCCAAACCAAAAGCCAACAAAAGCCTACACCAAAAAGCAAAGAAAAATCTTGTGGCCGAGTCAAAGCCACCAAGCATCAAAAAATTTGTCTTTCTTATTTCTGTTTTGTTACCCATACTACACACCAGCCACATATACACATCCATACCCTCATAAACCCACAAAAACAATACACTAACCACAAATAACCCACAAAACCGCCCCCCCCCCCCAAACAGTTTGTGTTTTTTTTAAGCCTTTTTGTTTCGCCATACAAGGTCACCTTTTTAGAATTCATTTGGTTCAATCCAGAACCCCAAGGAGAGAATGAGTGACTGAGTGAGTGAGTGAAACACATTGTGAGTACACACTAGAGAGTTGTGAGAAAATGTCTAGTACATCATCACCTACTGTGTCACCAAGGACAGCGGGGTTCACTTCGGTTCTTCATGAAATTCATGAGGAATTCAGAACCCTTAAACAACAAATGGCGGAGATGCAAGTCCAACAAGAACGCCGTCAAAATAGGAGGAATTCTAGTGAAGATGACTCCTCGGGTTCAGAAGAGGAAAGGAGGAGAAGGAGGAGAAGGGAAAGGAGAAATGGAGAGGAGGATCATAGGGAAAGAAGGAGAGATGACAAGTTAGAAGGAGTGCAGGTCAAAATTCCCACATTCATGGGAATGAACAATCCAGAGGCATACATGGAATGGGAAATGAAGGTAGAACAAGTGTTCGATTGCCATAACTATTCAGAAGACAAGAAGGTGAAGGTGGCTGCACTTGAGTTTAAGGAGTATGCTATGATCTGGTGGGATCAACTCCAGAAGGATAGGAGAAGGTGTGGTGCTCAACCAGTGAGCACATGGGAGGAAATGAGGACCATCATGAGGAGGAGGTTTGTGCCCCCATCTTACCATAGGGACATATACAACCAACTCCAAAGGTTGACTCAAGGGAGTAAATCTGTGGATGACTACTACAAGGAGATGGAGTTAGCCTTGTTGAGGTCCAATCTCAATGAAGACCGTGAGGCTACTATGGCACGGTTCCTTCATGGACTCAACCAGGACATTCAGGATATTGTGGAGTTGCACAGTTATGTGGAACTAGAAGACTTGGTTCAGAAAGCCATAAAGGTGGAGCAACAATTGAAGAGGAGGAAGTCAAAATCCTACTCAACCAGCACCACCAAATTCGAGTCATCTAGTTGGAAGGACAATCTTAAGAAGGAAGGCACATCAACTAAGGAAGCCGTGAGCACCAACAATGGCAAAAAGGCTACGGAGGCCCCAAGCCGAAGTAGGGAGGTCAAGTGTTTTAAATTCTTGGGCCATGGGCACATTGCTTCTCAGTGTCCAACTAAGAGAACTATGGTGTTTCGGAATGGAGCAGTGGTATCCGAGTCTGAAGCCTCAAGTACAGAGGAAGAAAGTGATGAGGAGGCAAGGATGCTAGAGGGAGACTTACTCATGGTGCGAAAGCTTCTAGGAAGACAAGTCAAAGAGGATGAGGAAAGTCAACGAGAAAACATCTTCCATTCAAGATGTTTGGTGTTGGGCAATGTATGCTCATTGATTATTGATGGTGGCAGTTGTGCCAAGGTGGTGAGCACTAGGCTAGTTAACAAACTAAACCTAGTGACTAGGACCCACCCATCACCTTATCGTCTAAAATGGTTAAATGAGGTCGGAGAAATGACCGTTAACCAGCAAGCCGAGGTCCCATTTTCCGTTGGGAAATATGTGGATACCGTACTGTGTGACGTAGTCACAATGGAGGCCAGCCACATGCTATTAGGCAGGCCATGGCAGTACGATAGAAAGCCATTTATAATGGGTTTTCCAACAAGTATACGTTTGTATTTTATGATAAAAAAATCGTACTCTCACCCTTGTCCCCAAAACAAGTGAGTGGGGACCAAAAAAGGTTAAAAGAGAAAATGGATCAAGAAAAAAAGAATGATCCAAGAAAAAAAATAGAAAAAGAAAAGAAAAATAAAAAAAAAGAAGAGAAAAAGATTGAAAAAAAGAAAGAGAAAGAAAAAGGTTTACTAGTCTCTCTGGCCGAAGTAAAGGGTGCTTTAATCTCAAAGCCACCTTTATATGTTCTTTATTGCAATGATTTTAAACTAACCAATTCTTCTGTTTCTAAAGAACTGTCAATCTTTGCAAAAGGTTCTTTGCAGGATAAACAAGGAATACAAGAAAACCAAAAGCAGATCCTAGTGCCCAAAGAAAATAAAAGCTGGAGGGTGTGCACGGACTCTCCGATCACCTACTGCAATCGGAAGTTGGTAGGACCTACTTTTAACCCATCCTTGTACGGTAAGGAACTGTATGCCTTGGTAAGGGCATTACAGACTTAGCAGCAATATCTGCTACCAAGAGAACTTATGCTATATAGTGACCGTGAGTCACTTAAATTTCTGAAAGGGCAAGGCAAGCTGAATAAGCGCCATGCTAGGCAGATTAAATTTTTGGAGCAATCTCCTTATGTGTCAAAGCATAAGCGGGGAAAGGCCAACATTGTGGCCAATGCGCTCCCTAGGAGACATCTGTTGCTCTCCACTCTCGAGACCAAGCTATATGGTCTCAAGTTTTCAAAGGATCCTTACTTACATCATACTGAATTTGCTAAATTAAACAAAAATTGTGTGAGTACTGTTGGGGATGGATCCCATAGGCACAAGGATGTCATTTTCATGGAAAATCGCTTATGCGTACCGAAGAGTTCAAAGGGTAAACCACAAGGGCTTTACACGCCCCTACCCAATCCTGAACCACCATGGATTGACATATCCATGTATTTTTAGGTGACCCTACCCAGGATCCAACATGTCAAGGGTCTTAATAATGCTTATAAGATTGATATTCCGGGTGATTATGGCAATATTAGTGTCAGCTTTAATGTTGTTGATCTTCCTCTTTTTGAAACAGGTAATGAAGACCTTGATTCGAGGTCGAATTCAGTCCAAGAAGGAGGGGATGATAGCAACCCGCCAAGGCCCATCAATCTGGATGACCTAGTGGGCCTATGGGGAGCCATAACTCAGGTCAGGGCCAAGAAAGCCCAAAGCACCTTTGGCCAACTTGTGCTAAGTCTTCAAGCATCACTTGGGCTAAGTGACAATATGAAGCCCATTAATTGCCTCCTTGTAGAGGATGAGCCTTTTGAAGGCCACGGCCAACAATAGGCCTTACTTTATTTTCTTTCCTTAAGCTTTTAATAAGTGGACTAACCACGTTTATTATGCCTACTATTTTAAGTATGCTTTTAGTTTTAATTAAGTTTACTAATAACCATGCTGATGTGTTTCAGCCCAAGCCATGAAAGTCCACGTCCATGCATGCTGACTAGGCCAAGGCGCCACATATTCAGCCAATTCATAAATGATGTTTCTCATGCACGACCAAGCATAAAGCAAACAATCCACACATTCAGCTCGACTTAAATAAGGAACATTAAGGCTAGATAGAAATTTGAATCAACCATTAAGGGAGGCTTGCAACATTAAAGAGGAGTGTTAAAGCAATCCCACATCTTCCGCCTCACTTTAAAGCATGCACTTAAGGCTGAATTTCAAATTCAAATGGGACTTAAACTCACATCCCATATCTTCCGCCCACTTTAAAGAAGAATTCAAGAGCTCCAACACATGTGCTAAAACAAAGGAAAGACATTAAAACCGTGGCATAACACATGTGCAAAAGGGACGGAAAAGCTTAATGAGGCACATGCTTGAATTCAAATTCAAACAAGAGTGAAGACACCATCCCATCTTTTCCGCCTCGGCTTAAAGGGATTGAATGGGACAAGCATCCCACGTTTTTTTGCTTGGCTTTACTACACTCTTCATGGCTGAATCATTATTTGAATTAACAAATGAATGAGGCACTTAATGCCATTTGCACGTGTAGTTTAAGATTGAATTAGAACATGAATGAGGCACTTAATACCATTAATTCTTCTAATTCAATTTTCAAATTCGAATGGGAGCCTTATATGGCCAGCCACACCTTATATGTAAACCTTTGGCATTTGGAAAAGACAAGTTGAATTTTATCCTAAAAGCAAGTGTTAGTGAGATTTTCTCTCCTAAGTTCTTGGTTGAACCAAGAGTCAAGTTCTTATCAAACATCCTTGTTTGTGGCGAATCTCATTTGGCTTATCAAACACCATTGTTTGTGGCGCCTTCATCTTCTATCTTCTTCATTTTCTTTTATCCAACTAACAATCACCAAGCCTAAGCCTCAGCCTAAGGACATACTACACCATACCACCGAGACCAACAACCACCATGGCCTAAACACAAGTCCTAAACTCAATCCCAAATTCTTAAGCCAATCAAACTTACCCCTCGGCCAAAACTAACCCAAACAATCCTTAATTCACTCTCGGCCAAACATCCCCAAACAAAAACCAAAACCCAACCGTAGCCTACACAAAAGCCGAAAGCCAACCAAAACACATAAACAACCAAAACAGCCCACAAAAAGAGTCCTAAAGTGCCTTAAATCAAAGCTTCAAACAAAACGATCAAAGTAAAATACCAACCCCCACAAGGAGGTTGTTATCATCTGGTCCAGCGTGGCTTTGGGCTTTGGCCATTTTATTCCTGCACATAGAAATTTAAAGCCAATGAAAATACATTAAGGCAAGTATTTAATAAAGAGCTTGTGTTCTTAAAGCCACTTATTTAAAACATAAAAATTAGCATCCAAGGTCATAAATTTCCCTTGCTTGGCCGTGGCCTTCAAGGGGAGTGTCCTCTAAGATGAGGCAAGATATGGGCCTTGTGGTGTCACTTGGCCCCATGGTTGCTTGGATGTTTATTACTAGTTGGCCCGATGTGTCTTGGGCCTTCTTAGCCCTAGCCCGAGTTATGGCTCCTCCTAGGACCACTAGCTCATCTAGGTTGATGGGCCTTGGTGGGTTGCTATCAAAATAACTCCCAAAGTTGTTTGTGGCTACTTTTAAGCACAAATAGATCCCAAACTTCTTTGTGGCTAGTTTTCAGCACAAATAACTCCCAAACTTCGTTGTGGCTACTTTTAAGCACAAATAACTCCAAACTTCTTTGTGGCTAGTTTTTAGCTCAAATAACTCCCAAAATTGTTTGTGGCTACTTTTAAGCACAAATAACTCCCAAACTTCTTTGTGTCTAGTTTTCAGCACAAATAACTCCCAAAGTTGTTTGTGGCAACTTTTACGCACAAATAACTTCCAAACTTCTTTGTGGCTAGTTTTCAGTACAAATAACTCCCAAACTTCGTTGTGGCTACTTTTAAGCACAAATAACTCCAAACTTCTTTGTGGCTAGTTTTCAGCTCAAATAACTCCCAAAGTTTTTTGTGGCTACTTTTAAGTACAAACAACTCCCAAACTTCTTTTTGGCTAGTTTTTAGCTCAAATAACTCCCAAAGTTGTTTGTGGCTACTTTTAAGCACAAATAACTCCAAACTTCTTTATGGCTAGTTTTCAGCACAAATAACTCCCAAAGTTGTTTGTGGCTACTTTTAAGCACAAATAGATCCCAAACTTCTTTGTGGCTAGTTTTCAGCACAAATAACTCCTAAACTTCTTTGTGGCTACTTTTAAGCACAAACAACTACTTATAGCAACTCACCTAAGCCCATCAACTTGGATGATCTAATCGGCCTAGGGGGGGGCATAACTCGGGCCTAGGCCAAGAAAGCCCAAGGCACACTTGGCCAACTTATACTGAACACCCTAGCCTCAACTGGGCCAAGTGACAACATGAGGCCTATAATGTGCCTCACCTTAGAGGACATTACCCTTGAAGGCCACGGCCAAACAAGGGATGACTAAGGGCTCTTTGTGTTTCTTCTTTTAAATAAGTGGCTTAGCACCACATTTAACTTTATGTTATAGCAACCCGCCAAGGGCCATCAACTTGGATGACCTAATGGGCCTAGGAGGACCCATAACTTGGTCTAGGCCAAGGAGGCCCAAGGCATACTTGGCCGACTTAAATTGAATACCCTCACATCAATTGGGCCAAGTGAGGATAGGAAGCCCACTAATTGCCTCCTTGTAGAGGACGAGCCTTTTGAAGGCTACGACCAAGAATGAGGCTTTCTTTTATTTTCTTTCTTTAAGTTATTAATAAGTGGATCACCCATGTTTATTATAGTATTTTATTTAAGCATGCTTGTTTTTGTTGGAACCACTAATAAAAATATTTCTTATGTAGGAATGCCATGGTTGCACCATTTCAGCCTAAGCCAAGAGAGAACTTGACCAAGCAGCTGACCAAGGCGCCACCTTTTCCGCCTCACACATGAAGGCCAAGTTCAATTCTGACCAAGCATGCTGACTAGGCCAAGGCACCACCTTTTCAGCCAGACCTTAAATGCTATTTTCAAACACGGCCAAGCAATCCCCTATCTTCAGCTCGGCTTAAATACATGGCATTAAGTCTGGGCACAATTTGAATCAACAAATAAATGTGGAACTTAAGGCAATCCCATACTTTCCGCCCCAGCCAACAATTCGGTCCAGCTTTATGGAAGGCTACAAACACATGGTGAAATTCAAACACAAAAGGCTGGGTATTAATGTGACCAGGCCAGCCAAGGAAATAACATTTATGGAGCCTACCATATTTTTTGCCTAATGCTTTTGACAACAACCTCCTTGTGGGGTTGGTGTTCTTTACGATTGTTTTGCTTGAAATTTGGACTTGTAATGTAAATGCGAAATTTCTAGTTGTTTTTTTGGTATTTTTGTTTTTGGGAATTATGGTTGTTTTTGGTATTTTTGTATTTGGGGTTGTTTGTATTGTGGTTGTTTGTAAGGGTTGTGGGATTTTAGGCTGGTGCGTGGCTTGAGTCAGTCTGGGCGAGGCTGGCCTTGGGCTGACCGAGGTGCTGGAAATTCTGACCAAGGCTTTAATGTCCTGGGTAGGTTTTCTAGCTGTGAGTGAGCTAGATGATGGCAGTGGTTCGGTTTTTGTGTGTTTGGCTGTTTGGGCTTGTATTTGGTCGTGTGTGGATGGTTAAGGGGGATTAAATTAAGGGAAGATAAAAGAAGTTGGAAAAGACTTGGGAGGGAAAACACCACAAGCCTAAGCTTGATAAGTTAAAGAATTCCACCACAACAAGGATGTTGATGAGGATGATTGGAGGCACCACACCAATAAGGTGATAAGCTAAGAAAACACCACAAGACAAGCTTGATAAGTTAAGGGGGTAGGAGCAAAGCTCAAGTTAAACAACAATGTTTTTCTCTTAAAATTCAAATCTGTCCATTCTTGTTTAACCATGGCATACATATAGTCTGGGCTGGCCTAAGGCTCCCGTGAAAATAAAATCAAGAATTCAATTCCTAAGCTAAAGCTATGGCTGGCCGTTTTGAGTCAGCCTTACAATGTCAAATGAGAATTACTACTAATAACATTAAGCAAAAACCATGGAAGAGTCACACAGCTCATTTAAGTTGTGGCTTTAACGTGTTGGTCCCAATAAGGTAACAAATGAATTGCTAATGAATGTAGTAAATGCCTTATGTGGAGGCTGGCCACATATGATTTGGTCTTGAAGTCTTGGCCTAGTTGCACACGTGGGGCTGAGTTGAATTTGACCATTGAAGTTGCCTTAATTCATTTGACGGCCAAGTTTGGAAAGTCTTTAAAAGGCCATTGAAGCACATGTTTATTCTTGATCCGAATTTGAATGTGGTCATCACTGTAGCTTTAACAATTTGAATTACCACCATTGTAGCACCTGCCATTAATTCGAATTACCACCATTAAAAATAAGCAAAACCCATGGGAGAGTCATACGGCTCATTTAAATGGCTTTAACGTGTTTGTCCCAATAAAGCAACAAATGAAATCCTAATGAATGCACAAAATGTCTTGAGTGTTGGTTGGCCGTCCATGATTCAGTCTTGAATGCCTTGGTTAGATTGCACACGTGGTGTTAATGACAAATTTGGTGAATGAGGAAAGTTGTTCCTGTTTTGGAAAGTTTTCCCACTCTTCAATGATCATTCAAGTGGCTGCCTCCTCATTAAAACGTGATTTGAACCATGTTTGGAAAGCAATAATTTGATTGTTCCCGAAAAGGAAATAAATTGATTGTGTCTTCAATGTGCAACTTTGTATTTAGGTTGGCTAGATTTGGAAAGTATTAATCTGGCCATTCAAGTCTTGGTGCACATGTGGGAATTGATGAATGAGGCAATTGTTCTTGTTTTGGAATTTGAATTGATTCATTAAGGCTGCCTTAACTCCTTGCTTGCCAAAATTGGAAAGTAATATCACAACCATTTAATCCTTGGTGTCCATGCTAGAAAATCTTCCACGGTCAGATTCTGATCATTTAGTTGACACGGTTGGAAAAGGCAACTCCTCAAGTGGTTGGATTAGTTTTTGGAATGGGAGCCTCAAAGTGCACATTCGAATTAGAAAGGGAGCCTCCAAGGCCAGCCCACCTATATATGTAAATGGAATGGCACTCAATAAGATAAGTTGAATTTTATGCAAAAGCAAATTGTTAGTGAGAATTCTCTCCTAAGTTCTTGGTTGAACCAAGAGTAAATTTCTTATCAAACATCCTTGTTTGTGGCGAACCTCAATTGGCTTATCAAACATTTCAGTTTGTGGCGCCTTCCACTTCAATCTTCTTCACCATTCTTTTATCCAAAACCGTGACCAAAAACAACCCAACCAACCCTAAGACTCGGCCAAACACCATTTCCCACACCTAACCGAGACACCCTTGGCCAAACATTAACCCCACCATTTCCATATACAAGCCTCGGCCAAAGACATCAATCCTCAAACCAACACCCCAAATTCATCACATTCAACCAGAAAACTCCCCAAATACATTCTCCAACCTTCAAAGCCAAAGGCCAGCCGTGACCAAACTTAAACACCCAAACTTACAACTAAAAACAGTCCTAAAGTTTCCTAAACCAAGGCTTCAAGCAAAACGATCAAAGTCAAATACCAACCCCACAAGGAGGTTGCTATCATTATGTTATGCTCCTTTTTCTTAATAAATATTAAACGTTTTATTTTATGTTTGAATAGGTACTGATGTGTGTTTTACGTGTAGGGGCTTCTTCTATTTCAACATGTGGATGGCTGGAATGGCATGGACACATAAAGGGATTGTTAGTGCCTACCAAAATCGGCCAGCAAGGATTAAACACTTCCCAAATCCGGCCATCAAGAATTAAAACCACATTGATGATTCATTTTCAAATCATATCACCATTATTTCCACGTGCACAACTAAGCAAGGTCATTCAAGACAATCCCACATGGCCAGCCAACACTTAAGAGCCTTCATATGAATTCAAAATGTTGCCTTATTGAGGCTAACACGTTAAAGCCACTTGAATGAGCCAAATAACTATTCCATGGGTTTTGCTTGTCTTTTAATGATGGTAAACCAAATTAAAGGCATGAGCTACAAGTGGTAACAATTCAAATTGTTGAAGTTGCAATTATAACCAAATTCCATTTCAGATCAAGAATGAATATTGCATCAATTGCCTTTTTAATGACTTTCCAAACTCGGCCCAGGAGAATTAAGGCAGCTTTTAAATTCAAATCAAGAATGAATATTGCATCAATTGCCTTTTTAATAACTTTCCAAACTCGGCCCAGGAGAATTAAGGCAGCTTTTAAATTCAAATCAGCCCCACAAATTCAAAAGCAAAGCACAAGGGACCAAGCAACATGCAAGGCATTCATTAGCATTGTATTTCTTACATCATGGGAATCAACATGTTAAAGTCACGACTTCAATGAGCCTTGTAACCCTCCCTTAGTTTTTGCTTCATGTTTCTAAGTAGTATTTCGAATTTGAATTGTAAGGCCAAATCAAAACAGCCAGCCATAGTTTAATTTTGGAATTAATTTCGTATTTTATTTCATGGGAGCCTTAGGCCAGCCCACACTATATGTAAGCCACGACTGAACAAGAATAAACACCTTGGATTTATATGAAAAACGTGCTTAGTGAGAATTCTCTCCTAGCTTCTTGGTTGAACCAAGAATTATCAAAGTTCCTACTTTGTGGCGAACAACAACCGGCTTATCGAGTAATCATACTTGTGGCGCCTTCATCACCTCAGCCTACATTCATCTTCTTTTGACTTACAAATATCTCACCTAAAAAAACCACTAAAAACAGCCCAGTAATCATCCAGCCAGAAACTGCCCCAGGACAACTAAAGCCTCGACCAGAATTTCTACTTCCCTCGGTCAGAAAGCCTTGTTCCCACGGTCAGACCAAAGCCAGCCACGGTCAGGCCTGACTTATCCCACGCATCAGCCCAAATTCACACCCTCGGCCAAACACAATCCCCTTGACCCCAATCTTCCTTATATCTTCACACTCACATATTATAACCAGCCTAACCCCAAAACACATAAAAAGCCCCAAGTCAAAAACCAAAAACCATATTCCAAAAGTCTCTTCCAAAAATATCACCAAAAAGTATCATCCAAACAAAACGATCGAAAAGTAATACCAACCCCCGCAAGGAAGTTGCTATCAAGTGGTATCAGGAGCTAGCCTTTGTTTGGAGCATTTTGGTGATATTTTTGGAACTAAGCCAAGTAAAATACTTTGTGCACCATATTACTGTTTTGGGCAAAAGCCAAAATCAAAATTTTTCCATTGTTACCTTTTCTGTATGCAGGTTCATTTTCGTGCCTACCAAGTTCTAAGAGTCAAAAAAAAAAGAAACAAAAACTGTCAAAAAAGAGTATACCCCAAACAACCACTACTACCTTGTTACCTACTGCCCATAAAACAATTGCTACCTTGTTAATCCAAAAAGCAAGGCCTTCGTTAAGAACCCTCGGTTCAATCCATAATCCAAGGAGAGAAAGAGAGTACTGAGTGACAAACACATTGAGTGAAACACTTGAGTGAAAGTGAGGAATGTCTTCTGGAAACACATCTTCACCCGCGGTTTCACCAAGAACAGAAGGCTTCACATCTCTTCTTCATGAGATATATGAAGAGTTTAGAACTCTTAAACAACAAATGGTGGACATGCAAGTCCGACAAGACCGTCAACAAAATTGGAGGCAATCTAGCCATGATGAGTCATCTGACTCAGAATCGGAACGGAGGAGAAGAAGGCGGAGGGAAAGGAGGAATGAAGAAGATAACCAAAGGGAAAGGAGGAGGGATGATCGTGTAGAAGGAGTCCAGATTAAGGTTCCCACATTTATGGGAATGAACAATCCGGAGGCATACATGGAATGGGAAATGAAGATCGAACAAGTATTCGATTGCCACAATTATTCAGAGGAGAAGAAAGTAAAGGTGGCAGCATTGGAGTTCAAAGAGTATGCTATGGTCTGGTGGGATCAACTCCAGAAAGATAGGCGTAGGTGTGGTGCTCAACTCGTGAGCACATGGGAAGAAATGAGGACAATTATGAGGAAGAGGTTTGTGCCCCCATCTTATCATCGGGACATATACAACCAACTCCAAAGGTTGACTCAAGGGAGTAAATCGGTGGATGATTACTACAAGGAGATGGAGTTGGCCTTTTTGAGGTTCAACCTTAATGAAGACCGTGAGGCCACTATGGCACGGTTCCTTCATCGACTTAACCAAGACATCTAGGATATTGTGGAGCTGCACAGTTATGTGGAATTGGAGGATTTAGTGCAGAAAGCCATGAAGGTGGAACGACAACTAAAGAGGAGGAAGTCAAAATCCTAATCAGCTAGCACCACCAAATTCGAGCCATCTAGTTGGAAAGACAATCCTAAGAAGGAGAGCACATCAAAAAAGGAGGTCGGGAACACCAACAATGGAAAGAAGGCCATGGAAACCACAAACCGGAGTCGGGAGGTCAAGGGCTTCAAGTGCCTAGGGCATGGACACATTGCTTCTCAATGTCCAACTCGAAGAACTATGGTGATCAAAAATGGAGTGGTGGAATCGGAGTCATAAATTTCAAGCAAGGAAGAGGAGAGTGATGAGGAGGCAAAGATGCCGGAAGGTGACTTACTCATGGTCCGAAGGCTCTTGGGAAGCCAAGTCAAAGAGAATGAGGAAATTCAGCGGAAGAACATCTTTCACACAAGATGTTTAGTTTCCGGGAACGTTTGTTCCGTAATCATTGATGGTGGCAGCTGTGCCAATGTGGTGAGCACAAGGTTAGTTTCCAAATTAAACCTAGTGACTAGGACCCACCCATCACCTTATCGGCTACAATGGTTAAGCGAAGTTGGAGAAATGGTTGTCAACCAGCAAGCTGAGGTCCCCTTTTCCATTAGGAAGTATGAGGACGTTGTATTGTGTGATGTAGTCACCGGAAAGCCATCCATGATGGGTTTTCCAACAAGTATACCTTTGTTTTAAGGAAAAGAAAATTGTACTCTCACCGTTGTCTCCACGGCAAGTGAGTGAAGATCAAAAAAAGTTAAAAGAAAAGATGGATCAAGAAAAAAAAATGATCCAGAAAAAAAGAAGAAAAAGAGAAAAAAAGTGAAAACACAGAAGAAAATAAAAAACAAAAGAGCAAGAGTCTTTTAGCCTCTCGGGGCGAAGTGAAGGTTGCTTTGATCTCAAAGCAACCCTAATACCTGCTTTACTGTCATGATGTTACACTAACTTCTCTCGTAATAAATCATGATCTACCAACCTTTGTAAAGAGTCTTTTGCATAATACACATGATGTACAGGAAAACCAAAAGCAGATTCTGGTGCCCAAGAAAAACAAAAGTTGGAGGATGTGCACGGACTATCCAATCGCTTGCTTCAATAAGAAGTTGGGAGGACCTACTTTGAACCATTCCTTGTACGGTAATGAACTATATGCCTTGGTAAGGGCATTATAGACCTGGCAGCAATACCTGCTCCCAAAACAATTGGTGATATACAGTGACCCCGAGTCACTTAAATTTCTGAAAGGGAGAGGCAAGCAGAATAAGCGTCATGCCAATTGGGTTGAATTTCTGAAGCAATCCCCTTATGTGTTAAAGCATAAGCGGGGAAATGCCAAACGTCTTTGTGGCTAGTTTTCAGCACAAATAACTCCCAAACTAATTTGTGGCTAGTTTTCAGCAAAATTTAATCCCAAACTTCTTTGTGGATAGTTTTCAGCACAAATAACTCCCAAAGTTGTTTGTGGCTACTTTTAAGCACAAATAACTCCCAAAGTTCTTTGTGGCTAGTTTTCAGCTCAAATAACACTCAAAGTTGTTTGTGGCTACTTTTAAGCACAAATAACTCCAAACTTATTTGTGGCTAATTTTAAGCACAAATAACTCCCAAAGTTGTTTTTGGCTACTTTTAAGCACAAAGAGATCCCAAACTTCTTTGTGGCAAGTTTTCAGCAAAAATTACTCGCAAAATTCTTTGTGGCTAGTTTAAAGCTCAAATAACACCCAAAGTTGTTTGTGGCTACTTTTAAGCACAAATAACTCACAAACTTCTTTGTGGCTAGTTTTCAGCTCAAATAACACTCAAAGTTGTTTGTGGCTACTTTTAAGCACAAATAACTCTAAACTTATTTGTTGCTAGTTTTAAGCACAAATAACTCCCAAAGTTGTTTGTGGCTACTTTTAAGCACAAATAGATCCCAAACTTCTTTGTGGCTAGTTTTAAGCACAAATAACTCCCAAAGTTGTTTGTGGCTACTTTTACGTACAAATAACTCCCAAACGTCTTTGTGGCTAGTTTTCAGCACAAATAACTCCCAAACTAATTTGTGGCTAGTTTTCAGCAAAAATTACTCCCGAACTTCTTTGTGGATAGTTTTCAGCACAAATAACTCCCAAACTTCTTGGTGGCTACTTTTAAGCACAAATAATTCCCAAACTTCTTTTTGCTAGGTTTCAGCACAAATAACTCCCAAACTAATTTGTGGCTAGTTTTCAGCAAAAATTACTCCCAAACTTTTTTGTGGATAGTTTTCAGCACAAATAACTCCCAAACTTCTTTGTGGCTACTTTTAAGCACAAATAACTCCCAAACTTCTTTTGGCTAAGTTTAAGCACAAATAGATCCCAAACTTCTTTGTGGCTAGTTTTCAGCACAAATAACTCCCAAAATTCTTTGTGGTGACTTTTAAGCCCAAATAACTCCCAAACATGTTGTGGCTAGTTTTCAGCAAAAATTACTCCCAAAATTCTTTGTGGCTAGTTTTCAGCTCAAATTACACCCAAAGTTGTTTGTGGCTACTTTTAAGCACAAATAACTCCCAAACTTCTTTGTGGCTAGTTTTCAGCTCAAATAACACTCAAAGTTGTTTGTGGCTTCTTTTAAGCACAAATAACTCCAAACTTATTTGTTGCTAGTTTTAAGCACAAATAACTCCCAAAGTTGTTTGTGGCTACTTTTAAGCACAAATAGATCCCAAACTTCTTTGTGGCTAGTTTTCAGCACAAATAACTCCCAAAGTTGTTTGTGGCTACTTTTACGCACAAATAACTTCCAAACTTCTTTGTGGTTAGTTTTCAGTACAAATAACTCACAAACTTCGTTGTGGCTACTTTTAAGCAAAAATAACTCCAAAATTCTTCGTGGCTAGTTTTCAGCTCAAATAACACTCAAAGTTGTTTGTGGCTACTTTTAAGCACAAACAACTCCCAAACTTTTTTGTGGCTAGTTTTCAGAAGAAATAACACTCAAAGTTGTTTGTGGGTACTTTTAAGCACACAAAACTCCCAAACTTCTTTGTGGCTAGTTTCCAGCACAAATAACTCCCAAAGTTGTTTGTGGCTACTTTTAAGCACAAATAACTCCCAAACTTCTTTGTGGCAAGTTTTCAGCAAAAATTACTCCCAAACTTCTTTGTGGCTAATTTTCAGCTCAAATGACTCCCAAAGTTGTTTGTGGCTACTTTGAAGCAAAAATAACTCCCAAACTTCTTTGTGGCTAGTTTTCAGCACAAAGAACTCCCAAAATTCTTTGTGGCGACTTTTAAGCACAAATAACTCCCAGACTTCTTTTGGCTAGGTTTAAGCACAAATAGATCCCAAAATTCTTTGTGGCTAGTTTTCAGCACAAATAACTCCCAAAATTCTTTGTGGCGACTTTTAAGCACAAATAACTCCCAAACTACTTTGTGGCTAGTTTTCAGCACAAAGAACTCCCAAAATTCTTTGTGGCGACTTTTAAGCACAAATAACTCCCAAACTTCTTTGTGGCTACTTTTCATCAAAAATTACTCCCAAACTTCTTTGTGGCTAGTTTTCAGCACAAATAACTCCCAAAACAATTGGTGATATACAGTGACCCCGAGTCACTTAAATTTCTGTAAGGGAGAGGCAAGCAGAATAAGCGTCATGCCAATTGGGTTGAATTTCTGAAGCAATCCCCTTATGTGTTAAAGCATAAGCGGGGAAAGGCCAAACGTCTTTGTGAATAGTTTTCAACACAAATAACTCCCAAACTAATTTGTGGCTAGTTTTCATCAAAAATTACTCCCAAACTTCTTTGTGGCTAGTTTTCAGCACAAATAACTCCCAAAGTTGTTTGTGGCTACTTTTAAGCACAAATAACTCCCAAAGTTCTTTGTGGCTAGTTTTCAGCTCAAATAACACTCAAAGTTGTTTGTGGCTACTTTTAAGCACAAATAACTCCCAAACTTCTTTGTGGCTAGTTTTCAGCAAAAATTACACCCAAAATTTTTTGTGGCTAATTTTCAGCTCAAATGACTCCCAAAGTTGTTTGTGGCTACTTTGAAGCACAAATAACTCCCAAACTTCTTTGTGGCAAGTTTTCAGCAAAAATTACTCCCAAACTTGTTTGTGGGTAGTTTTCCGCACAAATAACTGTCAAACTTCTTTGTGGCTAGTTTTCAGCAAAAATTACTCCCAAACTTCTTTGTGGCTAGTTTTCAGCTCAAATAACCCCCAAAGTTGTTTGTAGTAACTTTTAGCAAAAATATCTCCCAAGCTTGTTGTGGCTAGTTTTCAGCACAAATAACTCCCAAATTTCTCTGTGGCTATTTTTCATCACAAATTACTCCCAAAATTTTTTGAGGTTAGTTTTCAGCACAAATTACTCCAAAACTTCTTTTTGGCTAGCTTTCAGCACAACTAACTCCCAAATTTCTTTGTGGCTAGTTTTCAGCACAAATAACTACCAAAGTTGTTTATGGCTACTTTTACGCACAAATAACTCCCAAACTTCTTTGTGGCTAGTTTTCAACACAAATAACTCCCAAAGTTGTTTGTGGCTACTTTTACGTACAAATAACTCCCAAACTTCTTTGTGGCTAGTTTTCAGCGCAAATAACTCCCTAACTCATTTGTGGCTAGTTTTCAGTAAAAATTACTCCCAAACTTCTTTGTGGATAGTTTTCAGCACAAATAACTCCCAAAGTTGTTTGTGGCTAATATTAAGCACAAATAACTCCCAAACTTCTTTGTGGCAAGTTTTCAGCAAAAATTACTCCCATACTTGTTTATGGGTAGTTTTCAGCACAAATGACTTTCAAACTTCTTTGTGGCTAGTTTTCAACACAATTAACTCCCAAAGTTGTTTGTGGTTACTTTTAACCACAAATAGATCCCAAACTTCTTTGTGGCTAGTTTTCAGCACAAATTACTCCCAAACTTCGTTGTGGCTAGTTTTCAGCTCAAATAACTCCCAAAGTTGTTTATGGCTAAGCACAAATAATTCCCAAACTACTTGGCCTCTAGTTTTCAGCACAAATAACACCTAAAGTTGTTTGTGGCTACTTTGACGCACAAATAACTCCCAAAACTTCTTTGTGGCTAGTTTTCAGCACAAATAACTCCCCTACTAATTTGTGGCTAGTTTTTAGCAAAAATTACTCCCAAACTTTTTTGTGGATAGTTTTCGGCACAAATTACTCCCAAAGTTGTTTTTGGCTACTTTTAAGCACAAATAGATCCCAAACTTCTTTGTGGCTAGTTTTCAACACAAATAACTCCAAAACTTCGTTGTGGCTACTTTTAAGCACAAATAACTCCAAACTTCTTTGTGGCTAGTTTTCAACTCAAAAAACTCCCAAACTTCTTTGTGGCTAGTTTTCAGCACAAATAACTCCCAAACTACTTTGTGGCTAGTTTTCAGCACAAATAACTCCCAAAGTTGTTTGTGGCTACTTTTAAGCACAAACAACTCCCAAACTTTTTTGTGGCTAGTTTTCAGAAGAAATAACACTCAAAGTTGTTTGTGGGTACTTTTAAGCACACAAAACTCCCAAACTTCTTTGTGGCTAGTTTCCAGCACAAATAACTCCCAAAGTTGTTTGTGGCTACTTTTAAGCACAAATAACTCCCAAACTTCTTTGTGGCAAGTTTTCAGCAAAAATTACTCCCAAACTTCTTTGTGGATAGTTTTCAGCACAAATAACTCCCAAAGTTGTTTGTGGCTACTTTTAAGCACAAATAACTCTCAAACTTCTTTGTGGCAAGTTTTCAGCAAAAATTGCTCCCAAACTTGTTTGTGGGTAGTTTTCAGCACAAATGACTTTCAAACTACTTTGTGGATAGTGTCAAACAAAAATTACTCCCAAACTTCTTTGTGGCTAGTTTTCAGCACAAATAACTCCAAACTTCTTTGTGGCAAGTTTTCTGCTCAAAAACCTCCCGAACTTCTTTGTGGCAAGTTTTCAGCACAAATAACTCCCAAACTACTTTGTGGCTAGTTTTCATCACAAATAACTCCCAAAATTCTTTGTGGCGACTTTTAAGCACAAATAACTCCCAAACTACTTTGTGGCTAGTTTTCAGCACAAATAACTCCCAAAATTCTTTGTGGCGACTTTTAAGCACAAATAACTTCCAAACTTCTTTGTGGCTAGTTTTCATCAAAAATTACTCCCAAACTTCTTTGTGGCTAGTTTTCAGCACAAATAACTCCCAAAGTTGTTTGTGGCTACTTTTACGCACAAATAACTCCCAAACTTCTTTGTGGCTAGTTTTCCGCACAAATAACCCCCAAAGTTGTTTGTGGCTACTTTTATGCACAAATAACTCCCAAACTTCTTTGTGGCTAGTTTTCAGCACAAATAACTCCCAAAGTTGTTTGTGGCTACTTTTACGTACAAATAACTCCCAAACGTCTTTGTGCTAGTTTTCAGCACAAATAACTCCCAAACTAATTTGTGGCTAGTTTTCAGCAAAAATTACTCCCAAACATCTCTGTGGATAGTTTTCAGCACAAATAACTCCCAAACTTCTTGGTGACTACTTTTAAGCACAAATAACTCCCAAACTTCTTTTGGCTAGGTTTCAGCACAAATAACTCCCAAACTAATTTGTGGCTAGTTTTCAGCACAAATTACTCCCAAACTTTTTTGTGGCTACTTTTAAGCACAAATAACTCCCAAACTTCTTTTGGTTAGGTTTCAGCACAAATAACTCCCAAAGTTGTTTGTGGCTACTTTTAAGCTCAATTAGATCCCAAACTTTTTCGTGGCTAGTTTTCAGCACAAATAACTCCCAAAATTCTTTGTGGTGACTTTTAAGCCCAAATAACTCCCAAACATGTTGTGGCTAATTTTCAGCAAAAATTACTCCCAAAATTCTTTGTGGCTAGTTTTCAGCTCAAATAAAACCCAAAGTTGTCTATGGCTACTTTTAAGCACAAATAACTCCCAAACTTCTTTGTGTCTAGTTTTCAGCACAAATAACTCCCAAAGTTGTTTGTGGCTACTTTTACGCACAAATAACTTCCAAACTTCTTTGTGGTTAGTTTTCAGTACAAATAACTCCCAAACTTCGTTGTGGCTACTTTTAAGCAAAAATAACTCCAAAATTCTTCGTGGCTAGTTTTCAGCTCAAATAACACTCAAAGTTGTTTGTGGCTACTTTTAAGCACAAATAACTCCAAACTTATTTGTTGCTAGTTTTAAGCACAAATAACTCCCAAAGTTGTTTGTGGCTACTTTTAAGCACAAATAGATCCCAAACTTCTTTGTTATTAGTTTTCAGCACAAATAACTCCCAAAATTCTTTGTGGCGACTTTTAAGCACAAATAACTCCCAAACTTCTTTGTGGCTAGTTTTCAGCAAAAATTACACCCAAAATTCTTTGTGGCTAATTTTCAGCTCAAATGACTCCCAAAGTTGTTTGTGGCTACTTTGAAGCACAAATAACTCCCAAACTTCTCTGTGGCAAGTTTTCTGCAAAAATTACTCCCAAACTTGTTTGTGGGTAGTTTTCAGCACAAACAACTGTCAAACTTCTTAGTGGCTAGTTTTCAGCAAAAATTACTCCCAAACTTCTTTGTGGCTAGTTTTCAGCTCAAATAACTCCCAAAGTTGTTTGTAGTAACTTTTAGCACAAATATCTCCCAAACTTGTTGTGGCTAGTTTTTAGCACAAATAACTCCCAAATTTCTTTGTGGCTATTTTTCATCACAAATTACTCCCAAACTTTTTTGTGGTTAGTTTTCAGCACAAATTACTCCAAAACTTCTTTTTGGCTAGCTTTCATCACAACTAACTCCCAAATTTCTTTGTGGCTAGTTTTCAGCACAAGTAACTCCTAAAAGTTGTTTGTGGCTACTTTTACGCACAAATAACTCCCAAACTTCTTTGTGGCTACTTTTCAGCACAAATAACTCCCAAAGTTGTTTGTGGCTACTTTTACGTACAAATAACTCCCAAACTTCTTTGTTGCTAGTTTTCAGCGCAAATAACTCCCAAACTAATTTGTGGCTAGTTTTCAGTAAAAATTACTCCCAAACTTCTTTGTGGATAGTTTTCAGCACAAATAACTCCCAAAGTTGTTTGTGGCTACTTTTAAGCACAAATAACTCCCAAACTTCTTTGTGGCAAGTTTTCAGCAAAAATTACTCCCAAACTTATTTTTGACTAGTTTTCAACACAAATAACTCTCAAAATTCTTTGTGGCGACTTTTAAGCACAAATAACTCCCAAACTTCTTTGTGGCTAGTTTTCAGCGAAAATTACACCCAAAATTCTTTGTGGCTAATTTTCAGCTCAAATGACTCCCAAAGTTGTTTCTGGCTACTTTGAAGCACAAATAACTCCCAAACTTCTTTGTGGCAAGTTTTCAGCAAAAATTACTCCAATACTTGTTTGTGGGTAGTTTTCAGCACAAATAACTGTCAAACTTCTTAGTGGCTAGTTTTCAGCAAAAATTACTCCCAAACTTCTTTGTGGCTTGTTTTCAGCTCAAATAACTCCCAAAGTTGTTTGTAGTAACTTTTAGCACAAATATCTCCCAAACTTGTTGTGGCTAGTTTACAGCACAAATAACTCCCAAATTTCTTTGTGGCTATTTTTCATCACAAATTACTCCCAAACTTTTTTGTGGTTAGTTTTTAGCACAAATTACTCCTAAACTTCTTTTTGGCTAGCTTTCAGCACAACTAACTCCCAAATTTCTTTGTGGCTTGTTTTCAGCACAAATAACTCCCAAAAGTTGTTTGTGGCTACTTTTACGCACAAATAACTCCCAAACTTCTTTGTGGCTAGTTTTCAGCACAAATAACTCCCAAAGTTGTTTGTGGCTACTTTTACGTACAAATAACTCCCAAACATCTTTGTGGCTAGTTTTCAGCACAAATAACTCCCCAACTAATTTGTGGCTAATTTTTAGCAAAAATTACTCCAAAACTTCTTTGTGGATAGTTTTCAGCACAAATAACTCCCAAAGTTGTTTTTGGCTACTTTTAAGCACAAATAGATCCCAAACTTCTTTGTGGCTAGTTTTCAGCTCAAATAACTCCCAAAGTTCTTTGTGGCTACTTTTAAACACAAATAACTCCCAAACTTCTTTGTGGCTAGTTTTCAGCTCAAATCACTCCCAAACTTCTTTGTGGCTAGTTTTCAGCTCAAATAACTCCCAAAGTTCTTTGTGGCTACTTTTAAGCACAAATAACTCCCAAACTTCTTTGTGGCTAGTTTTCAGCTCAAATCACTCCCAAACTTCTTTGTGGCTACTTTTACGCACAAATAACTCCCAAACTTCTTTGTGGCTTGTTTTCAGCACAAATAACTCCCCAACTAATTTGTGGCTAATTTTTAGCAAAAATTACTCCCAAACTTCTTTGTGGATAGTTTTCAGCACAAATTACTCCCAAAGTTGTTTTTGGCTACTTTTAAGCACAAAGAGATCCCAAACTTCTTTGTGGCAAGTTTTCAGGAAAAATAACTCCCAAACTTCTTTGTGGCTAGTTTTCAGCTCAAATAACACTTAAAGTTGTTTGTGGCTACTTTTATGCACAAATAACTCCAAACTTATTTGTTGCTAGTTTTAAGCACAAATAACTCCCAAAGTTGTTTGTGGCTACTTTTAAGCACAAATAGATACCAAACTTCTTTGTTGCTAGTTGTCAGCACAAATAACTTCCAAAATTCTTCGTGGCGACTTTTAAGCACAAATAACTCCCAAACTTCTTTGTGGCTAGTTTTCAGCACAAATAACTCCCCAACTAATTTTGGCTATGGCTAGTTTTTAGCAAAAATTACTCCCAAACTTCTTTGTGGATAGTTTTCAGCACAAATAACTCCCAAAGTTGTTTGTGGCTACTTTTAAGCACAAATAACTCCCAAACTTCTTTGTGGCAAGTTTTCAGGAAAAATTACTCCCAAACTTCTTTGTGGCTAGTTTTCAGCTCAAATAACTCCCAAAGTTGTTTGTGGCTACTTTTAAGCACAAATAACTCCCAAACTTCTTTGTGGCTAGTTTTCAGCTCAAATCACTCTCAAAGGTGTTTGTGGCTACTTTTAAGAACAAACAACTCCAAACTTATTTGTGGTTAGTTTTCAACACAATTAACTCCCAAAGTTGTTTGTGGCTACTTTTAAGCACAAATAGATCCCAAACTTCTTTGTGGCTAGTTTTCAGCACAAATTACTCCCAAACTACTTTGTGGCTAGTTTTCAGCACAAATAACTGTCAAACTTCTTAGTGGCTAGTTTTCAGCAAAAATTACTCCCAAACTTCTTTGTGGCTAGTTTTCAGCTCAAATAACTCCCAAAGTTGTTTGTAGTAACTTTTATCACAAATATCTCCCAAACTTTTTTGTGGTTAGTTTTCATCACAAATTACTCCAAAACTTCTTTTTGGCTTGCTTTAAGCACAACTAACTCCCAAATTTCTTTGTGGCTAGTTTTCAGCACAAATAACTCCCAAAAGTTGTTTGTGGCTACTTTTACGCACAAATAACTCCCAAACTTCTTTGTGGCTAGTTTTCAGCACAAATAACTCCCAAAGTTGTTTGTGGCTACTTTTACGTACAAATAACTCCCAAACTTCTTTGTGGCTAGTTTTCAGCGCAAATAACTCCCAAACTAATTTGTGGCTAGTTTTCAGTAAAAATTACTCCCAAACTTCTTTGTGGCAAGTTTTCAGCTCAAATAAAACCCAAAGTTTTTTGTGGCTACTTTCAAGGACAAATAACTCCCAAACTTCTTTGTGGCTAGTTTTCAGCTCAAATAACACTCAAAGTTGTTTGTGGCTACTTTTAAGCACAAATAACTCCAAACTTATTTGTTGCTAGTTTTAAGCACAAATAACTCCCAAAGTTGTTTGTGGCTACTTTTAAGCACAAATAGATCCCAAACTTCTTTGTTGCTAGTTTTCAGCACAAATAACTCCCAAAATTCTTTGTGGCGACTTTTAAGCACAAATAACTCCCAAACTTCTTTGTGGCTAGTTTTCAGTACAAATAACTCCCCAACTAATTTTGGCTATGGCTAGTTTTCAGCAAAAATTACTCCCAAACATCTTTGTGGCTAGTTTTCAGCACAAATAACTCCCAAAGTTGTTTGTAGTAACTTTTAAGCACAAATAACTCCTAAACTTGTTGTGGCTAGTTTTCAGCACAAATAACTCCCAAACTTCTTTGTGGTTATTTTTCAGCACAAATTACTCCCAAACTTCTTTGTGGGTAGTTTTCAGCACAAATTACTCCCAAACTTCTTTGTGTCTATCTTTCAGCACAATTAACTCCCAAACTTCTTTGTGGCTAGTTTTCAGCTCAAATATCTCCCAAAGTTGTTTGTGGCTAAGCACAAATAACTCCCAAACTTCTTTGTCTCTAGTTTTCAGCACAAATAACACCCAAAGTTGTTTGTGGCTACTTTTACGCACAAATTACTACCAAACTTCTTTGTGGCTAGTTTTCAGCACAAATGACTCCCCAGCTAATTTTGATAGCAACCTCCTTGTGGGGGTTGGTATGCTTTCACGATCGTTTTTGTTTGGAAAATGTTTTTGGTGGAATTTGGGTTGTGTATGGTTGTTTGTTTGGATATTGTGTTTTTGATGTGATTTTGTGTATGGCTTTGGGGAATTTTATGTAGGGTGGGATTAGACGGGATGTATATGAGTGAGTTTGATGATGTAGGGAAAGTTGGCTCAAAGGAATTGTGTTTGGCCGAGGGTGAGGAAATTGGGATGGTGCGTGGTGCAAGTCAGCCTGACCGTGGCTGGCTTTGGTCTGGCCGAGGCTTGGTGTCCTGGGTAGTTCGTGGCTGATATGTAAGGGCTGTTTTTAGTGGTTATTTTATGTGAGATTTTTGTAGGATAAAAGAAGGGTGGAAGTAGGCTGAGTTGATGAAGGCGCCACAAGTATGATTACTTGATAAGCCGATTGTTGTTCGCCACAAAGTAGGAACTTTGAAAAGAACTTTTGATTTCTTGGTTCAACCAAGAAGCTAGGAGAGAATTCTCACTAAGAACTTTTTTCATAAATATCCAAGGTGTCTTATTCAATTGTGTGTTTCAAGTACATATAGTGAGGGCTGGCCTAAGGCTCCCTTGTGACTCAAACCGTGACTTAATTGCCTAGGCTAAGACTTGGCTGGCCGTTTTGATTCAGCCTTACATTGCCTTTGAGAAATTTGAATTACAATTTATCACTTAGCAAATAACTAGGGCTGACATGAATCAGCCTCTTAAAATACAATTGAAATTCATTTACACAATAAGAAAAAGAAAAGGGACGAGTTTCATGGAGCATTTATTTTGAAACTTCATGTGTTCTTCCTTTTAGTGCCATTGCCATGAGTTCTCTTTGCCTTTGTTCTTGCACACGTGGGATGACCTCAAGGTAATTTGAATTGATGAAATAAAGTGGTTTTAATCCTTTGGTAGCCAAGTATGGAAAGAGCTTTAACTTTGTTGGCCACGTTTTTGGTGAGTCATTATGTTGTTCAGATTTGCATTTTGAATTTGTGATCGATGTAAAGCAACAATTAATTGTTTTCCTAACTGCCAGAATTTGACTTGGCCCCTTTTTAATGTGGTGCACTCCCAAAAGGCAACAAATAACACGGAATTAGTATATGGAAAGGCTGGACTTTGCTGGCCACGGCTTGGGGAAAGTAATTTAATTTGGCTGATCCCAATAAGGCAACTCCAAGGATTTGCTATTACTTGCCCAATCTGAATGTGATTCATCAATTGAATGTGATTCATCAATTGAATGTATTCTCAAAGAGGCAACAAAGTGTAATGCGCCTATTCTGCCTTTGGTAGCCGAATTAGGCAAGGTTTAATTGTGCTCCAAAAGTGGCTTGGTTCATCAACGTGGTAATAGTGTGTTTTCTTGATAAGGCAAGTCTCGCCACGCCCATAAATGATTAATGCCCTCATAGCCAAGTTTGGTAAGCTTGAATCCACGCCCAAGCTTACTTTGATCCTACAGTTGGTCTTTGTTAAGGTTCCTACACAATGAGTTCATATTAATATGTATTCAATTATTTCATAAAATTTAAAGCAAGAATTAAGACAAGCATTTATTTTGCATAAATTAAATGTAGCCGTGGTTTTAAGACCACTTATTAAATAAACACAATGAAACTCTTTATTCCTTTCCCTCTAGGACGTAGCCATCAAGGGATGTTGCCTCAAGCATAAGGCAGTTTATGGGCCTCATGTGATCACTTGGCCCAATTGAAGTGTTGATACTTAGTATTAGTTGACCAAGAGTGCCTCGGGCTTTCTTGGCCTTAGCCCGAGTCATGGGCCCTCCTAGGCCCATTAGTTCATCCAAGTTGATTGATTTGGGCGAGTCTTCATCATCCCCTCCTTCTTGGACTGAATTCGACCTCGAATCAAGGTCTTCTTCACCTGTTTCAAACAAAGAAATATCAGCAACATTAAAGCTGGCACTAATATTGGCATAATCATTTGGTATATCGATTTTATAAGCATTATTGTTGATTCTTTCTAGGACCTTGAAACGTCTGTCCCCTCTAGCTTGAAGTTTAGACTTCCGTTGGGAGGGGAACCTCTCTTTTCTCATATGAACCCAGACTAGATCTCCAGGTTCAAAGATGACCTCTCTTCTACCCTTGTTGGCTTGATTAGCATAGCCCTCATTTCGCTTTTCAATCTTGGCCTTTACTTGTTCATGAAGCCGTTTTATGTATTCAGGTTTGGCCTTGCCATCCTTATGTTTTAGGGTAGTAGAATCATCTAGAGGTAGTAAGTCCAGCGGGGTCAAAGGATTGAACCCATATACTACCTCAATAGGAGAGCAACTGGTGGTGCTATGAATGCTTCTATTATAAGCAAACTCTACATGGGGTAGGCTATCTTCCCATGCCTTGATATTCTTTTTAAGGACTGTCCTTAAGAGTGTGGACAATACACTGTTGACCACTTTAGTTTGGCCATCTCTTTGTGGATGGCAGGTAGTGGAGAATAGGAGTTTAGTCCCAATTTTACCCCAAAGGGTCCTCCAAAAGTGACTAAGGAACTTGGTGTTCCTATCACTTACAATGCTCCTAGGTAAACCATGGAGTCTTACAATCTCTTTGAAAAAGAGATCAGCGACGTGACAAGCGTCATCAACCTTCTTACAGGGTATGAAGTGGGCCATTTTTGAAAAACGGTCCACTACGACAAAGATAGAATCCTTGTCGTTTCGAGTCCTGGGTAAAGCCACAACGAAGTCCATGGATATGTCTACCCATGGTGAGTCTGGTACAGGAAAGGGCATGTAAAGCCCATGTGGCATTCCCTAGATTTGGCACGTTTGCAGATTAGACACTGCTCATAGTGTTTTCGTACATCCCTTTTCATTTTGGGCCAATAAAAATGTTCCTTGAGCATGTCAAGGGTTTTAGGGATTCCAAAGTGTCCCATCAACCCTCCCTCATGAGATTCCTTAACAAGCAAATCTCGAATTAAGCTCTTAGGCACGCACAGACGATTTTCCTTGAAAAGGAAACCTTCATGCCTATAGTATCCATTAACAGCAGTACTCACGCATTTATCAAATATTTCAGAAAAATCAAGATCATGTAAGTACATTTCTTTTAGAAATTCTAGACCATACAGTTTAGTCTCGAGGGTGGAGAGAAGAATATGCCTCCTAGACAAAGCATCGACCACAATGTTGTTCTTTCCTTCCTTATGCTTTAACACATAAGGAAACTGCTCTAAAAACTCAACCCACTTGGCATGACGCTTGTTAAGCTTTCCCTGCCCTTTTAAATACTTTAGTGACTCGTGGTCACTATGTATTACAAACTCCTTAGGCAGCAAGTAATGCTGCCAAGTCTGTAATGCCCTTACCAAGGCATACAGTTCTTTGTCATAGGTGGAGTAATTCAAATTTGCCCAAAAATTCTTTAAGCACGTGGTTCATTAACCGCATAAAAGTGCTCGGGGCATTTGTTAGCCCGAAGGGCATAACTAGCCATTCATATAGCCCCGATTTAGTTTTCAAAGTGGTTTTCCACTCATCCCCTTCCTTTATTCTTATTTGGTGATATCTGCTTTTTAAGTCAATTTTAGAAAAGATACATGCACCAAATAAATCATCAAGTAAATCATCTAATCTAGGTATGGGATGGCGATACTTTACAGTGATATTGTTGATGGCCCGACAGTCCGTGCACATCCTCCAGCTTCCATTTTTCTTAGGCACCAGAATTACAGGTACAGCACAAGGGCTCATGCTCTGTTGTACCCAGCCCTTTTCCATCAGCTCATCGATTTTTTTCTGGATTTCTTGGGTGTCATGGGGGTTGCTCCGATAGGCAAGCCTATTGGGCAAAGAGGCCCCTGGGATGAGATCGATGTGGTGTTCAATTCCCCTCAAGGGTGGAAGACCACGTGGTACTTCCTTGGGGAACACATCGTTGAATTCCTTCAGAAACCCCTTAACAAAAGGTGGTAACTCCTCAACTGTAACAAAAGCTGTTAGTACAAAATCATTGCAATATAATAAGTATAAGGGTTGCTTTGAAACCAAAGCACCCTTTATTTCGCCCCGAGAGGCTAACAGTCTTTTCTTTTTTTCTTTCTTTTTCTCTTTTTTCTCTTTTTCTTCATTTTTTTCATTCTTTTTTTCTGCATCTTCTTCTTTTTTTTTCTTTTCTTTCTCGATCCATTTTTTCTTTCAATATTCTTTGATCTTCACTCACTTGTCTTGGAGACCAGGGTGTAAGTACAATTTTCTTTTCCTTAAAGACAAAGGTATACTTATTGGAAAACCCATCATGGATGGCTTTCCGATCGTACTGCCATGGCCTGCCTAATAGCATGTGGCTGGCCTCCATAGTGACTACGTCACACAGTACGATGTCCTCATATTTTCCAATGGAAACTGGGACCTCAGCTTGAAGGTTAACGGTCATCTCTCTGACCTCGCTTAACCATTGTAGCCGGTAGGGTGATGGGTGGGTCCTAGTCACTAGGTCTAGTTTGTTAACTGTCCTAGTGCTCACCACAATGGCACAGCTGCCACCATCGATAATCATTGAACATACATTTCCCAACACTAGACATCTTGTATGTAAGATGTTCTCCCATTGACTTTCCTCGTCTTCCTTGATTTGGCCTCCCAAAAGCCTTCGAACCATGAGTAAGTCTCCATCCGGCTTCCTTGCCTCCTCTTCACTTTCTTCTTCTGAACTTGAGGCTTCAGATTCCGTGGGACTTCCTTAAGGAACACATCATCGAACTCTTTTAGAAATCCCTTAACAAAGGGTGGCAAATCATCAGACACACAGATAGAAGTTAGCATAACATCATGACAATATAATAAGTATAAGGGTTGCTTTACGATTAAAGCACCCTTGATTTCACCTCGGGAGGCTAATAAACTGCCTTTCTTTTCTTTTTCTTCTTTTTTTTTTCTTTTTTTCTTTTCTTTTCTTCTTTTTTTTCATTCTTTTCTTTTTCTATTTTTTTTTGTGGATCACTCTTTTTTTCTGGATCCATTTTCTCTTTTAATTTCTTTTGATCCTCACTTACTTGTTTTGGAGACAAGGGTGAGAGTACAATCTTTTTTTCATGAAAAACAAAGGAATATTTATTGGAAACCCCATCATGGATGGCTTTCCTATCGTACTGCCACGGCCTGCTTAAAAGCATGTGGCTGGCCTCCATTGTGACTACGTCACACAGTACGGAGTCCACATATTTCCCAATGGAAAATGGGACCTCGGCTTGCAGGTTAACGGTCATTTCTCCGACCTCACTTAACCATTGTAGCCGGTAATGTGATGGGTGGGTCCTAGTCACTAGGTTTAGTTTTGTAACCAACCTAGTACTCACCACATTGGCACAGCTGCCACCATCAATAATTAGGGAGCATACATTTCCTAAAACCAAACATCTTGAGTGGAAGATGTTTTCTCTTTGACTTTCCTCATTCTCCTTGACTTGGCTTCCCAGAAGCCTTCGCACCATGAGTAAGTCTCCATTTGCCATCCTTGCCTCCTCATCACTTTCTACTTCTATGCTTGAGGCTTCAGATTCAGATTCCACTGCTCCATTCCGGAACACCATAGTCCTCCTAGCTGGACACTGAGAAGCAATGTGCCCATGGCCCAAGCATTTGAAACACTTGATCTCCCGACTTCGGCTTGGTGCTTCCACGGCCTTCTTCCCATTAGTAGTGCTCACGGCCTCCTTGCTGGTTGCACCCTGCTTCTTAGGCTTGTCCTTCCAGCTTGATGATTGGAACTTGCTGGTGGTGTTAGAGTAGGCTTTTCATTTCCTCCTTTTTAGTTGTTGTTCCACCTTCATCGCCTTCTAAACCAAGTCTTCTAGCTCCACATAAATGTGCAACTCCACAATATCCTGAATGTCCTAGTTGAGTCCATGAAGGAACCGTGCCATAGTAGCCTCACGGTCTTCATTGAGATTGGACCTCAACAAGGCCAATTCCATCTCCTTGTAATACTCATCTACTGACTTGCTTCCTTGAGTCAACCTTTGGAGTTGGTAGTATATGTCCCTATGGTAAGATGGGGGTACAAACCTTCTCCTCATTATAGTCCTCATTTCCTCCTATGTGCTCATGGTTTGAGCACCACACCTTCTCCGATCCTTCTGGAGTTGATCCCACCAGATCATAGCATACTCCTTAAACTCAAGTGTAGCCACCTTCACCTTTTTGATCTCCACTCCTTCTAACCGGTCATCCCTCCTCCTTTCCCTATGATCCTCCTCTCCATTTCTCCTTTCCCTTCTCCTCCTTCTCTTCCTTTCCTCTTCTGAACCCGAGGAGTCTTCATGGCTAGAATGCCTCCTATTCTGTTGGCGTTCCTGTCGGACTTGCATCTCCGCCATTTGTTGCTTTAGGGTTTTGAATTCCTCATGAATTTCATGAAGAACCGAAGTGAACCCCGCTGTCCTTGGTGACACAATAGGTGATGATCTACTTCCTGAAGACATTTTCTCACAACTCTCTAGTGTGTACTCACAATGTCTTTCACTCACTCACTCACTCACTCTTTCTCTCCTTGGGGTTCTGGATTGAACCAAAGGAATTCTAGATGTGACCTTGTATGGCGAAACAAATAGGCTTAAAACACAAACTGTTTGGGGCGGTTTTGGGGGTTATTTGTGGTTGGTGGATTGTATTGGTGGGTTTATGAGGGTATGGATGTGTGTATGTGGATGGGGTGTAGTATGGGTAACAAAACAGAAATACTTTGTGGCTTTGTTTCGGCCACAAGACTTTTTTGTGTACTTTGACGTAGGCTCTTATTGGCTTTTGATTTGGCCAAAATGGTTATGAACCTGCATACATCTTATCCTATCCTATCCTATCCTATCCTATCCTATCCTATCCTATCCTATCCTATCCTATCCTATCCTATCCTATCCCATCCCATCCTATCCTATCCTATCCTATCCTATCCTATCCTATCCTATCCTATCTTATCCTATCCTATCCTATCATATCATATCCTGTTTTATCCTATCATTTCCTATTATATCTTATCCCATCCTATCATATTATATCCTATCATATCCTATCCTATCCTAACCTATCCGATCCTATCCTATACTATCCTATCCTATCCTATCCTATCCTATCCTACCCTCTCCAATCCAATCCTATTCAATCCTATCCTATCCTATCCTATCCTATCCTATCCTATCCTATCCTATCCTATCCTATCCTATCATATCCTATCCTATCCTATCCTATCCTATCCTATCCTATCCTATCCTATCCTATCCTATCCTATCCTATCCTATCCTATCCTATCCTATCCTATCCCATCCTAACCTATCCTATCCTAACCTATTCACCCTATAGTACACATACATCCCATAATATATATGTTCTATAGTGTGCATATTTATTCATCACATATTATCCATATTCACCCTATAATACACATATATCCCATAATATATATGTTCTATAGTGTGCATATTTATTCATCTCATATTATCCATATTCACCCTATAATACACATATATCCCATAATATATATGTTCTATAGTGTGCATATTTATTCATCACATATTATCCATATTCACCCTATAGTACACATATATCCCATAATATATATGTTCTATAGTGTGCATATTTATTCTTCTCATATTTCTCCATATTCACCCTATAATACACATATATCCCATAATATATATGTTCTATAGTGTGCATATTTATTCTTCTCATATTTCTCCATATTCACCTTATAGTACACATATATCCCATAATATACATGTTCTATAATGTGCATATTTATTCTTCTCAACTTTATCCATATTCCATCCGTGTACACCA
Organism: Lupinus albus; assembly: GCA_009771035.1. Taxonomy (NCBI): domain Eukaryota; kingdom Viridiplantae; phylum Streptophyta; class Magnoliopsida; order Fabales; family Fabaceae; genus Lupinus; species Lupinus albus. Next base: position 9,760,277 of record CM020004.1, on the reverse strand, counting down.
CACAGATAATCTAATACCACAAAGGGTTAGTCTACATCACAAAAGTGATCCATTGCCTCAACCGACAGTTCTACACCTCAAGGGTGATCCTTTACCACTACGGGAAATACTACACCACAAAGGTGATCCATTACCTCTACGGGCAACACTACACCACAAAGGTGATCCATTACCTCTATGGGCAACACTACACCACAAAGGTGTTCCATTACCACTACGGGCAACACTTCACCACAAAGGTGTTCCATTACCACTACGGGCAACACTTCACCACAAAGGTGTTCCTTTACCACTACGGGCAACACTTCACCATAAAGGTGTTCCATTACCACTACGGGAAACACTTCACCACAAAGGTGTTCCATTACCACTACGGCAACACTTCACCACAAAGGTGTTCCATTACCACTACGGGCAACACTTCACCACAAAGGTGTTCCATTTTACATTATATCATAAGAACGTCCATTTACACGCATAATATAGTTGCGTCATCTTAAATATAATGACAATACTTATCCCTTACTACGTATAAATTGCTCACAACCCAATCATTATCATACAACATAATCATATCCATTTGTTGTCGTTAAACAACTTACCACACCATCATTACTACAAACATACCCATATATGTTTATAACAATAAACACCCATCACTTATAACACATCAACACTCATAACACACCATTATCATAAACAAACCACACACAACATATTTTTCATCATATAACACATTAAAGTTAGCATCATCTTTCATGACGGCGTATTACCATAAGTGAGCATATTGCGTTTTATCTAAATAAACGGTTTTCCTTCTCATATATCTCCACTTTTAAGGCTAATACATCCTCATGTAAAATAAAGACTCTCACATGGACCACAAACACTCAAAAGAGTTTCTATCCATTAATATGCTCCGATTCTTGAGGGAAATCGGAGATGATGACTCTAATGAAATACTCTAAAACCACAATGGTCTTCTCCCTCACCTTAGGTTGCGTAAGCTCCGTTGCTCCGCAAAAGAGCCACATCTCCCTTCATCTCCTCCAACCTCCATTGTTGCTCTTTCACCTCCAAGCTTTTCCAAATGTATCACCATGAAGTAAGAGGGAGGTTTTAATGAGTTTTGAGGCTTAGTGGAGGGAAAAATGGTCCATTTGGGTGGAACCACCGTTGGGAGAGAAAGGGGGAGAAAGAAAATGAAGATTAGAGTTTCTAGATCCCCTTTTTCACTTTTATAGCTCTGACGCTCTCGCCCGGGCGAGAACGGCTCGCTTGGGTGAGAATTTCACGTCTTTTTCACATTTCACACTGGAAAGCTCTCGCTCGTGCGCGGATTTCTCGCTCGGGCGAGAATCGGGCAGTATGCTAAGGCCCCCCTCTAGCCTGGGCGAAAATCCTAGCTCGAGCTAGAATTTGACAGCTTTTCCAGATTTCACTTTCGCTCAAACGACCACTTCTTCGCTTGGGCGAGGTTCCTATACTTCTCAAACTTAAAACGTTGAGTCCCTCTCTTAGGCGAGACCCTCTCGTCCAAGAGAGAATGGTCAAGCATACACCTCAACACCCTAAGTTTTCCAATCACTCCGAAAACGAAAGTTGAGGTGTTACAATCCCACCCCCCCCTAACAAGAAATTTCGTCCCCGAAATTTTGTTAGGTTACTCTCGGGAAGATACTATCATTGCCTACACTTTAGGCATAAGATATACTCGACCACACTAGGATCTAACAATCTAACAATTAAGATCACTTAGACGACAAATAAGGGCACATACCACGTAACTGTGATACCACATAGCCAAATCATGGGCTAGCCTTTTTCAGCCCAAAAACCCAATCCAAACATCAGGTTCACTAAGAGGAAATTATCACAAACGAAATGAAGATTCTCCAGTATTCCTCCATCACAATAGATCTCCCTGATCAATCACTACAACAATCGTTCAAAACGATTAACCTATACGGTCCGAATCGCAACAAAACTTTCGAAACCACTTCGAAGTGGGATCTATACCCATCATTTACCAAGATGCACTAGATCGCATCCAACATGCAATATCTAGATTGACATCCACTCGATGGAAACAACGTCATTCATTTTACACATGAAAATTAGCCACGATTAACTAAAAATTTCTCAATAGCATTTCAAACTCGTACTCGCTACAACACAAAAACAAAGTATTCATTCAACGAGTAGCATTTAGACAATCAAGATTTCTGGAGTTTTTCAAAGCACCAATTAAAATCACCAAGTAACTATCCAATCCAATCAAACATTTAACTGGTGTGGTAGAAGAAGATTCTCCAATTCATAGCCTCCTCTAGGTGTACAAGACCATAGGCCCACTGAAATCAAATGCTTTGTTACCAATGATCATGGAAAATTTACATACATTCAGTCCAATAACATAAGTGTTATATGAATAGTCAAACTACCATGGAATGCATACATCTCGCACCCAAGTCTACATCATGTCTATGAACACATGGTCATAATTACATCACAAAGCTTCTAACAACATCATATTTATCAAAGATATAGTTGCTAAAATTTTGGATTCTTCAACATGATTCTAAATTAATGTTTAGCCACATGCTACACTTCACCCAAAATGGTTTTAAAAATAGATTAGATATACGATTCATGGCAATCATTTCGTGAAAGCAAGATTTACCTAATCATTTCAACCTAACTCAAAAACCCTTTTTCTCATGCGACACCGAAAGTCCAAATCACAAATTTCTAAAGACTAGTTAGCTATGGAATTACATTCCCTTCAGGACCTTATAGTCCTCATATTTTATTTACAGAAACACACTTACGCAACACAACATCCATGTTCATCATCAAAGTTCAGATTTATGCACATATAAGAAATCACTAGCACAATGAAAAGTTATCACCATAACATTTGCGTGCTTATTCTTTTTCATACTGACTCGTTTTGATCACCCACCATGAGTCACTTCAAAATAACAACATATCCAAATGTTCACGTTTATTCAAATGCATTCATCACAATGGTATTTAAATACTTCACCCACTTCAATCATTACTTTGAACTATATGTTCTTACCTCTTAGCATAGTATACAAACTAATGCAAACAAAAGAGGTTAACCTTTAATAACTCATAAAAACTAGGATGTCCAACTTAGTCTCTTCAAAACACAATAAAGTACCACCCTTTATATTCCCATTGTTAACATAATATCTCCAGAATTCACGCATCAAGGAACCATTTACCAAGTAGTAGCAATTAATCTCAAGAGATATTTCATCATTGTCATACAGAACATGTCGCACACAAATTCCTCATTTCATTCAACTTTCTAAACTTTCATGCATTGCAAGCAAACTTGTATGCAAGAATAAGTCAAGATGTACATGTTCATTTCCAAGCAAAACAGACAAATACATGTTAGTGGACTTTTACAAAGTAAACGACTTGGTTACATGCCATGAAATAAAATGTAGATATTTAGCCACCGAGTCTAATAACCGGTTAATCACTACATCATGCGTATTTTTTTTAATCCTGAGGAATGGCAATATAATTATCAACATACATTAACTAGGAATATATAGGAAATCACATAACATAACATACAACTCTTCATGTTATAGATTATTTTGTCTTTAGCTAAAGCTAACATTCTTCTCTTTTCAAAAATCAAGAGTCCAATTTTCAGAATATAGAATATAGTTCTTTCTGAGGCATACACTCTCATAATGCAAACAATATCTTTAATCTTAGTGCTAAAAGAAAATTCACATCAAGAGGTTGACCAAAGCTCAAACAAGAGATCCACCACTAGGAACTCTCAACAAATAAATCTCACACCAAGAAATCCAACCAGAAAATCTCAATCACAAATTCCCATAAACAATTCCAACAAGATATTCACAACCAGAAACTTTCAGCAAGAGTTTCATCAGAGAATCCTCAACAAGGGTCTCACACAATAAATTCAACAACAAGTCCATACCAGAGAATTCAACAAGAGTTTTACAACAAGAAATCCTCTACGAAATTCAGGACAAGGAATTTTCAACAAGCACTTCATCAATAACTCACAACAAGACATCCAACGATAAGTTCACAACCAGACGCTTACCGCAAAGAATTTAACAATCATCTTTCACATCAACAGTTATCACATAGTTAACAAACTATCAGCCTAAATCAAGTAGTTAACTCACACAAATTTCACAAAGAAGCATGTAAGGCCATACCCTAGGCCGCAGAGTTGACATATGCTCTGATACCATATTGTAAGGACCCGATTTTCATAACCCGAAAATTCTTTTTAAAGCCTTATTCATGAAAGCAAAGTGATTACTTTCGAAAGACATTACTCGAACGATTTAGAAAACCTGATTGAATATATATATAATTTCAAATCATATTTCAGGTGCGGAAATAATCAATCGTTCACTTCATTAAAACCCGTCATTATCACTTCCTTTTAATTACAAAAGATATACAATTATCCTTTCTCAAATAATACTTTTATTACAATCATTAATCAATCTCATATTACATACATAAATCATATACCATATTGAATACATAAAGCAACTACTCTAATTTGTGCTCTTCTCCGCAAGCATCCGATGTTCTACCGCCACGACCTGAACTCAAATACATAACACATACAAGAAGAGACAAAAGGGTATAAGAACCAACTACGGTGACCGTAGCGTGGAATTACATGGAGTAAGGACATTAAAGTATTCAACCTATACAATGTCTAACATCCATCATATTAAACATATACAAATCAACACATTATACCACATAATGTTCATATATCCAATTATCATACTCATCATATCTCACTTAGACGATTCATTCGAATCCGTGCAACATACCATTTACTCAACTCGATCTTCATCAAGATCACCACACAATAATCTCTTCAATAAACAACCGCAATGCTATACTCAAGCTATATCATACTTATATAGCTTTAAAATACTTTTGATAGCAACCCACCAAGGCCAATCAACCTGGATGACCTAATGGGCCTAGGGGGAGCCATAACTCGGGCAAGGGCCAAGAAAGCCCAAAACACTCTTGGCCAACTAAGTCTAAACACACTAGCCTCAACCGGGCCAAGTGACAACATGAGGCCCATAATGTGCCTCACCTTAGAGGATATTACCCTTGAAGGCCACGGCCAAACAAGGGATGATTAAAGGCTCTTGTAGTTTGCCTTAATAATAAGTGGCTTTAAGCCCCACCTTTTTCTCATTTTTTAATTATTGTTATTTAGCATTATCATCAACTAATAAATGTGTTTAATGTAGGAGCATCATGTTAGCATGGACCAGGGCCAAAGCCACGCTGGAACCTGACTGAGCAGCTGACTAGGCCAGGCTTCACATTTTCCGCCCGATATGTCAAGGCCACGGCCAGGCGTGCTGACTAGGCAGAGGGGCCACACTTTCTGTTAGGTATCAGTGGTTACAATACACCTAGAAGGGGGGGGAGGGTTGAATAGGTGTAGCGGTTAGAATGTCCGCTTTTCGAAAACAACACTTAATGCTGAAAAACACCTTGATTAATCGATTAACGAAACAGGGTAATCGATTAACACTGTCAACACAGTCCACTTAATCGATTAACAGACTGAAGTAATCGATTAACACACCACACTTAATCGATTAAACCGTGACAGTAAGCAGATGCAAGTACAGTTTCTTGCGCGACAGTTAATTGATAACGAAACGATTATACCAAGCTTACAGAATTTATCAGAGTAAAAACAATACAGTATAGAAACAGATTATCAATTAAATCTACTAAACAAATTAATCGATCAAATGCAATAAAGAGAGAGAGATAGAAAAAGTCCTGCAACAAGAATTTTATCCTGGTTCGTTTGCTTGTCCACCGCAAACTACATCCAGGCCTCCCGGCTGATTTGGGAGATTTTTCTTCACTATAATTGAATGAATGTTAATTACATACACACTATCCAATTACAACAATTAGACACTTACAAGATAAAAAGAAACCTATTCTATGGTTTGACTCCCTTCCTACCGACAAAGAAAACCTTTCTTTCGGCGTAGCCCCAGCCAAGAACCTTGTTCTTTACTTATCCCTAAGTCTAACACTCAGTGAAGACACACTCAATCTCTTGGTGATATGACACCTTGAGATTCCCACAATTACAACACTTTTTCAAACAAAACAATACAGAGTAAACTTAAGCTATAACAAGACTTATATCTAACAAGATAAGGCTTTACTCTAATCACCTAATACAAGCTCATTCAGTATGAAAAATGTATTAGTGAAAAACAGAATGCATAATATGTAAACATCTAATCAAGAATCATGTGAAAATGCAAGGACATGTGACAAGAAAGGATGAGAAATGTATCATGAAAAGCACTCAATCCTAAAGCATAGAATTCTCTCTTTTCTAAGCTCACAAATGCATTTACAACTAGATGCAACAATTAACACGAAAAAAAATGCTCTAACTCTCTAAAAATTTAACATGCAACTTATGAGATCAATTCTGAAAATGCAGTTTATAAAGAATTGATTTTAATGCCCAGTTAATCGATTAACGACAGCTTTAATCGATTAAGCTTCACAAAAATGTTAGATTAATCGATTAACCTTTGTTGTAATCGATTACACTGTGCAAACAGTTAGATTAATCGATTAACCTATGTGGTAATCGATTAACAGCATTCTTTCATGTGTAAAAACTTCAAATATGTTATGCACTTAAATTCATACATGTTTAATACTTAGATTATGCCTAGAATGCACATGTACATGTATTTATATGATGCATGAACATATTATGAATGACATATCTCAAGATGAAAAAGATTTAAAAGATTTATGCAATTGAGATATGTATTAGGTGACTTAAGCCTTGGACTCAACCTAAACTAGTCTAGTCTAAGCAAGGTACGAATCGAAAGGCTTAAGCATGTTGATTTGTTGATGATCTTCAAGCTCTTATTAGCACAAGTTGTCCTCATCAAAACCAAGACATATAAGGAGAGCTTTCCAAAGTGTTCCTCTTGACATGCACACTTTCACTTTCAGCCAAAGTCATCAATGTGAAATTCAAGACACGGCCAAGCACAAGGAAAGCATCCCACACATTCAGCTCATCTTAAACACGGCACATTAAGGCTGAATTCAAACTTGAATCAACTTTAAAGTGTGGGCTAAAAACGTGGAACCACATCCCTTATTTTCGCCCATGCCTTCAATATGTCTTTTAATTTGATTTTCCTACATTAAAAGCTCAGCCAAGGCACATAATTCACACATGGCTCAATTCAAAGAAGGGAGTAAAGGCACCCACCAAATCAGCCACGGTTTTAAGAGGATTAACCAAGGAGGCAACCCTTCCATATTTTCCTCCTATGCTTTTAAGGAGCTACAACACGGCCAAGTGTTATCAATCACATGCTCAAGAATTCAAATTCAAATAAGCACCAAATCAGCCATGGCTTTATGGAATTAAGAAGGAGAGACAACAATTCCACATTTTCAACCCAAGGCATTGAATGAATTCAACACGGCCAGCAACATGTGGAAATGAGCACATGTGCTAAAACCAAGGGAATGTAGTAAAACCGTGGCATAACACAAGGGAAAACTTAATGAGGCACACAACTATGGTGTCCAAGTGCATCTGAATTCAAATTCAACTAAACCATCAAGACACCACCTTATTCTACTCCTCATGTTAAAGACACACTCCCTTATTTTCTGCTTGGTTTAACTCCATTGCATTATGGCCGAATAAGCTTTGAATTAAGCCATTAAGATTGTAATAATGCCTAGCCATATGGTTTGAAATTCGAAAATTGCTAGTAATAGTTAATGAATTCGGGAAGCCTTAGGAGGCCAGCCCACCTATATTTATCCATACTCTCAAAGAATGAGGTAACTTGAATTTTATGCAAAAGCAATTTGTTAGTGAGATTTCTCTCCTAAGTTCTTGGTTGAACCAAGAGTATAGTTCTTATCAAACATCCTTGTTTGTGGTGAACCTCAATTGGCTTATCAAACATCTCAGTTTGTGGCGCCTTCCATTTCAATCTTCTTCACTTTTATTTTATCCAAAGCCGTGACCAATACACAACACAAACACCACCTAGCCTCGGCCAAACACCACACTCCAGCCTAACCGAGACACCCTTGGCCAAACACTAACCCAACCACTCCCATACTCAAGCCTCGGCCAAGCACACAATCCACAACCTTATATAAGCCCTCTCAGCCAAAATCCCCCCATACACATCCTAAAGCCCAAAGCCAACCACATTCCACATAAACACCCAAAAATACAACCAAAAACAGTCCTAAAGTTTCCTAAACTGTGACTTCAAACAAATAGCTAATTGTATGCGGTGGTTACTAGGTTATATTAATGAATTATGTTTTTCTGCTACCGGATGTTGTATGCTACTTTTGGTTATAGATTGGGTGTGAGGAAGGAAGTGAGATCTTTTAACTAAGTTCATTTACTCGGTAATTATAATTTATCGTTAAATGCATGAAATTGGATTATATAAGGAAAAAATTTCAAGGTAGAATTTCGGGTTGTTACAATCCTATCCTATCCTATCCAATCTTATCCTATCATATCCTATCCTATCCTATCCTAACCTATCCTATCCTATCCTATCCTATCCTATCCTATCCTATCCTATCCTACCCTACCCTATCCTATCTTATCCTATCATATCCTATTATATCATATCCTATCCTATCCTATTCTATCCTATCCTATCATATCCTATCCTCTCTTATCCTATCATTTCCAATTCTATCCTATCTTATGCTATCCTATCTTATCCTATCCTATCTTATCCTATCTTATCAATTCTTATCATATCCTATATGTTCCTATCATATCATATCCTCTCTAATCCTATCAATTCCTCTTTTATCCTACCATTTCCTATCTAATCCTATCCTATCCTATCCTATCCAATCCTATCCTATCCTAACCTATCCTATCCTATCAAATCCATTCATATCCTATCCCATCCTATCATATCCTCTCCTACCCTACCCTATTCAATCTTATCATATCCTCTCCTATGATATCATATCCTATCCTCTCCTATCCTATCATATCCTATTCTATGCTATCCTATCCTATCTTATCCTATCATATCCTCTCTTATCCTATCATCTCCTATCCTATCCTTACTTATACTATCCAATCCTATCTTATCCTATCCAATCAATTCCTATCTTTTCCTATCATATCATATCCAATGCTATCCTATCCTATCTTATCCTATCCTATCTTATCCTATCATTTCCTATCATATCCCATCCTATCCTATCTTTTCCTATCATATCATATCCTCTCTTATCCTATCCTATCCTATCCTATCCTGTCCTATCCTATCCTATCCTATCATGTCCTATCCTATCCTATCCTATCCTCTCATCTCCGAAACTATCCTATCCTATCCTATCCTATCCTATCCGATCCTATCCTCTCCTATCCTATCCTATCCTATCCTATCCTGTCCTATCCTATCCTACCCTACCCTATCCTATCCTATCCTATCTTATCCTCACCTAAAATTTCATATCCTATCCTATACTATCCTATCCTATCCTATCATACCATATCCTATCCTCTCCTATCCGATTGTATCCTACCTTATCCTATCCAATCCTATATCATCTTATCCTATCATATGCCATCCTATCCTATCCTATCATATCCTATCATATCCTATCCTATCCTATCCTATCTTATCCCATCTTATCATATCCAATCCTATATCATCCTATCCTATATTATCCTATCCTATCCAATCCTATCGTATCCTATCATATCCTATCCTATCCTATCATATCCTATCCTATCCTATCCATTCCTATCATATCCTATCCTATCCTATCATATGCTACCCTATCATATCCTATCGTATCCTATCCTTTCATATCCTCTCCTCTCCTACCCTATCCTATCCTATCCTACCCTACCCTATCCTATCCTATCCTATCTTATCCTCACCTAAAATTTCATATCCTATCCTATCCTATCCTATCCTATCCTATCCTATCATACCATATCCTATCCTATCCTATCCTCTCCTATCTGATTGTATCCTACCTTATCCTATCCAATCCTATATCATCTTATCCTATCATATGCCATCCTATCATATCCTATCATATCCTATCATATCCTATCATATCCTATCCTATCCTATCCTATCATATCCTATCCTATCCTATCCTATCCTATCTTATCATATCCAATCCTATATCATCCTATCCTATATTATCCTATCCTGTCCAATCCTATCCTATCCTATCCTATCATATCCTATCCTATCCTATCCTATCCTATCCTATCCTATCTATCCTATCCATTCCTATCATATCCTATCATATCCTATCATATGCTACCCTATCATATCCTATCGTATCCTATCCTTTCATATCCTCTCCTATCCTATCCTATCCTACCCTACCCTATCCTATCCTATCCTATCTTATCCTCACCTAAAATTTCATATCCAATCCTATCCTATCCTATCCTATCCTATCCTATCCTATCATACCATATCCTATCCTATTCTATACTCTCCTATCTGATTGTATCCTACCTTATCCTATCCAATCCTATATCATCTTATCCTATCATATGCCATCCTATCATATCCTATCATATCCTATCCTATCCTATCCTATCCTATCCTATCTTATCCCATCTTATCATATCCAATCCTATATCATCCTATCCTATATTATCCTATCCTATCCAATCCTATCGTATCCTATCATATCCTATCCTATCCTATCATATCCTATCTTATCCTATCCTATCCTATCCTATCCTATCCATTCCTATCATATCCTATCCTATCCTCTCCTATCATATCCTATCATATCCTATTCTATGCTATCCTATCCTATCTTATCCTATCATATCCTCTCTTATCCTATCATCTCCTATCCTATCCTTACTTATACTATCCTATCTTATCCTATCCAATCAATTCCTATCCTATCCTATCTTTTCCTATCATATCATATCCAATCCTATCCTATCCTATCTTATCCTATCCTATCCTATCCTATCATTTCCTATCATATCCCATCCTATCCTATCTTTTCCTATCATATCATATCCTCTCATATCCTATCCTATCCTATCCTATCCTATCCTATCCTATCCTATCCTATCCTATCCTATCCTATCCTATCCTATCCTATCATGTCCTATCCTATCCTATCCTATCATGTCCTATCCTATCCTATCTTATCCTCTCATCTCCTAAACTATCATATCCTATCCTATCCTATCCTATCCTATCCTATCCTATCCTATCCTATCCTATCCTATCCTATCCTATCCTATCCTATCTTATCCTATCCTATCCTACCCTACCCTATCCTATCCTATCTTATCCTCACCTAAAATTTCATATCCTATCCTATCCTATCCTATCCTATCCTATCCTATCCTATCCTATCCTATCCTATCCTATCATACCATATCCTATCCTCTCCTATCCGATTGTATCCTACCTTATCCTATCCAATCCTATATCATCTTATCCTATCATATGCCATCCTATCCTATCCTATCATATCCTATCATATCCTATCATATCCTATCCTATCCTATCCTATCATATCCTATCCTATCCTATCCTATCCTATCCTATCCTATCTTATCATATCCAATCCTATATCATCCTATCCTATATTATCCTATCCTGTCCAATCCTATCCTATCCTATCCTATCATATCCTATCATATCCTATCCTATCCTATCCTATCCTATCTATCCTATCCATTCCTATCATATCCTATCCTATCCTATCCTATCCTATCATATGCTACCCTATCATATCCTATCGTATCCTATCCTTTCATATCCTCTCCTATCCTATCCTATCCTATCCTACCCTACCCTATCCTATCCTATCCTATCTTATCCTCACCTAAAATTTCATATCCTATCCTATCCTATCCTATCCTATCCTATCCTATCCTATCCTATCATACCATATCCTATCCTATCCGATCCTCTCCTATCTGATTGTATCCTACCTTATCCTATCCAATCTTATATCATCTTATCCTATCATATGCCATCCTATCCTATCCTATCATATCCTATCATATCCTATCCTATCCTATCCTATCCTATCTTATCCCATCTTATCATATCCAATCCTATATCATCCTATCCTATATTATCCTATCCTATCCAATCCTATCGTATCCTATCATATCCTATCCTATCCTATCATATCCTATCCTATCCTATCCTATCCTATCCTATCCATTCCTATCATATCCTATCCTATCCTATCCTACCCTATCATATCCTATCGTATCCTATCCTTTCATATCCTCTCCTATCCTATCCTCTCCTATCCTATCTTATCCTATCCTATCATATGCTAAACTATCCTATCCTATCATATCCTATCCTATCCTATCCTATCCTATCCTATCCTATCCTATCCTATCCTATCCTATCCTATCCAAACCTATCCTATCCTATCCTATTCTATCCAATCATATCCTATCGTATCCTATCTTATCCTATAATATCCTATTATATAATATCCTATCCTATCATATTCTATCTTATCCTATCCTAACCTATCCTATCTTATCCTATCCAATCCTATATCAACCTATCCTATCCTATCATATCCAATCCTATATCATCCTATCCTATCCTATCATATCATATCCTATCATATTCTATCATATCCTATCCTATCCTATCATATGCTATCCTATCCTATCTTATCCTATCCAATCCTACATCATCCTATCCTATCCTATCCTTTCCTATCCTATCCTATTATACCATATCCTATCCTATCCTATTCAATCCTATCCAATCCTATCCTATCATATCCTATCCTCTCTTATCCTATCATTTCCAATTCTATCCTATCTTATGCTATCCTATCTTATCCTATCTTATCAATTCTTATCATATCCTATCTGTTCCTATCATATCATACCCCCTCTAATCCTATCAATTCCTCTTTTATCCTATCATTTCCTATCTAATCCTATCCTTTCCTATCCTATCCTATCCTATCCTATCCTATCCTATCCTATCCTATCCTATCCTATCATATCCATTCATAACCTATCCCATCCTATCATATCCTCTCCTACCCTACCCTATTCAATCTAATCATATCCTCTCCTATGATATCATATCATATCCTCTCCTATCCTATCCTATCATATCCTATTCTATGCTATCCTATCCTTACTTATACTATCCTATCCTATCCTATCCTACCATATCCTATCCTATCCTATCCTACCCTATCATTTCCTATCATATCCTATATGATATCCGATCCTCTCGTATCCTATCATTTCCTATCCTATCCTATCTTATGCTATCCTATCCTATCATATCCTATCTTATCAATTCCTATCATATCCTATCTTTTCCTATCATATCATATCTTCTCTAATCCTATCATTTCCTATCATATCCTATCCTATCCTATCCTATCCTATCTTTTCCTATCACATCATATCCTCTCGAATCCTATCCTTTCCTATCCTATCCTATCCTATCCTATCCTATCCTATCCTATCCTATCCTATCCTATCCTATCCTATCCTATCCTATCCTATCCTATCCTATCCTATCCTATCCTATCCTATCCTATCCTATCCTATCCTATCCTATCCTATCCTATCCTATCCTATCCTATCCTATCCTATCCTATCCTATCTTAACCTATCCTATCCTATCCTATCCTACCCTATCCTATCCTATCCTATCCTATCATATCCTATCCTATCCTATCATATCCTATCCTATCCTATCCATTCCTATCATATCCTATCCTATCCTATCATATGCTACCCTATCATATCCTATCGTATCCTATCCTTTCATATCCTTTCCTCTCCTACCCTATCCTATCCTATCCTACCCTACCCTATCCTATCCTATCCTATCTTATCCTCACCTAAAATTTCATATCCTATCCTATCCTATCCTATCCTATCCTATCCTATCATACCATATCCTATCCTATCCTATCCTCTCCTATCTGATTGTATCCTACCTTATCCTATCCAATCCTATATCATCTTATCCTATCATATGCCATCCTATCATATCCTATCATATCCTATCATATCCTATCATATCCTATCATATCCTATCCTATCCTATCCTATCATATCCTATCCTATCCTATCCTATCCTATCTTATCATATCCAATCCTATATCATCCTATCCTATATTATCCTATCCTGTCCAATCCTATCCTATCCTATCCTATCATATCCTATCCTATCCTATCCTATCCTATCCTATCCTATCTATCCTATCCATTCCTATCATATCCTATCCTATCCTATCATATGCTACCCTATCATATCCTATCGTATCCTATCCTTTCATATCCTCTCCTATCCTATCCTATCCTACCTTACCCTATCCTATCCTATCCTATCTTATCCTCACCTAAAATTTCATATCCAATCCTATCCTATCCTATCCTATCCTATCCTATCCTATCATACCATATCCTATCCTATTCTATACTCTCCTATCTGATTGTATCCTACCTTATCCTATCCAATCCTATATCATCTTATCCTATCATATGCCATCCTATCATATCCTATCATATCCTATCCTATCCTATCCTATCCTATCCTATCTTATCCCATCTTATCATATCCAATCCTATATCATCCTATCCTATATTATCCTATCCTATCCAATCCTATCGTATCCTATCATATCCTATCCTATCCTATCATATCCTATCCTATCCTATCCTATCCTATCCTATCCTATCCATTCCTATCATATCCTATCCTATCCTCTCCTATCATATCCTATCATATCCTATTCTATGCTATCCTATCCTATCTTATCCTATCATATCCTCTCTTATCCTATCATCTCCTATCCTATCCTTACTTATACTATCCTATCTTATCCTATCCAATCAATTCCTATCCTATCCTATCTTTTCCTATCATATCATATCCAATCCTATCCTATCCTATCTTATCCTATCCTATCCTATCCTATCATTTCCTATCATATCCCATCCTATCCTATCTTTTCCTATCATATCATATCCTCTCATATCCTATCCTATCCTATCCTATCCTATCCTATCCTATCCTATCCTATCCTATCCTATCCTATCCTATCCTATCCTATCCTATCCTATCCTATCCTATCATGTCCTATCCTATCCTATCCTATCATGTCCTATCCTATCCTATCTTATCCTCTCATCTCCTAAACTATCATATCCTATCCTATCCTATCCTATCCTATCCTATCCTATCCTATCCTATCCTATCCTATCCTATCCTATCCTATCCTATCCTATCCTATCCTATCCTACCCTACCCTATCCTATCCAATCTTATCCTCACCTAAAATTTCATATCCTATCCTATCCTATCCTATCCTATCCTATCCTATCCTATCCTATCCTATCCTATCCTATCATACCATATCCTATCCTCTCCTATCCGATTGTATCCTACCTTATCCTATCCAATCCTATATCATCTTATCCTATCATATGCCATCCTATCCTATCCTATCATATCCTATCATATCCTATCATATCCTATCCTATCCTATCCTATCATATCCTATCCTATCCTATCCTATCCTATCCTATCCTATCTTATCATATCCAATCCTATATCATCCTATCCTATATTATCTTATCCTGTCCAATCCTATCCTATCCTATCCTATCATATCCTATCCTATCCTATCCTATCCTATCTATCCTATCCATTCCTATCATATCCTATCCTATCCTATCCTATCCTATCATATGCTACCCTATCATATCCTATCGTATCCTATCCTTTCATATCCTCTCCTATCCTATCCTATCCTATCCTACCCTACCCTATCCTATCCTATCCTATCTTATCCTCACCTAAAATTTCATATCCTATCCTATCCTATCCTATCCTATCCTATCCTATCCTATCCTATCATACCATATCCTATCCTATCCGATCCTCTCGTATCTGATTGTATCCTACCTTATCCTATCCAATCTTATATCATCTTATCCTATCATATGCCATCCTATCCTATCCTATCATATCCTATCATATCCTATCCTATCCTATCCTATCCTATCTTATCCCATCTTATCATATCCAATCCTATATCATCCTATCCTATATTATCCTATCCTATCCAATCCTATCGTATCCTATCATATCCTATCCTATCCTATCATATCCTATCCTATCCTATCCTATCCTATCCTTTCCATTCCTATCATATCCTATCCTATCCTATCCTACCCTATCATATCCTATCGTATCCTATCCTTTCATATCCTCTCCTATCCTATCCTCTCCTATCCTATCTTATCCTATCCTATCATATGCTAAACTATCCTATCCTATCATATCCTATCCTATCCTATCCTATCCTATCCTATCCTATCCTATCCTATCCTATCCTATCCTATCCAATCCTATCCTATCCTATCCTATTCTATCCAATCATATCCTATCGTATCCTATCTTATCCTATAATATCCTATTATATAATATCCTATCCTATCATATTCTATCTTATCCTATCCTAACCTATCCTATCTTATCCTATCCAATCCTATATCAACCTATCCTATCCTATCATATCCAATCCTATATCATCCTATCCTATCCTATCATATCATATCCTATCATATTCTATCATATCCTATCCTATCCTATCATATGCTATCCTATCCTATCTTATCCTATCCAATCCTACATCATCCTATCCTATCCTATCCTTTCCTATCCTATCCTATTATACCATATCCTATCCTATCCTATTCAATCCTATCCAATCCTATCCTATCATATCCTATCCTCTCTTATCCTATCATTTCCATTCTATCCTATCTTAT